>JAOWAY010414925.1:0-14503 GCA_028565895.1 Goniobranchus geometricus | reverse complement strand
TGTTCCACGATAATTAGGTGGATAGTTTAGTCCTCCTCCACTTGGGATTTGGACCGTAGGTGATGTCAGATCGTCTGACTTGTGATCAAGACACCTGTAGCAGTTTAAGTAGTTTCTTCCTACCATCATAGGTTTCTACTTTCACTTTGAGTGGGCAAGGGAGACCACTGTAAGAAAAGAATTGTACTCTAAAAGAGATGTGTTGCGTTGAGCGGCATTTGAGTGGATTGGTAATATGGGCATTGAGCGGTTTTTAGCGGATTAGTAGATTAAGTGTTAGTGCATTTTCCTGAAGAGCCATTTTTACACTACTTCTCACCAAGCCAGTCTCAAAATCTCAAAAATTATTTAGTGTATAGCCATGAAATTTGGCATGCTGATTCTTAAGGAATAAATGGCGAAATAGGCCGTTTGTTCTTTTTTCAATGTAAGTGTATTGCAGCAATTTTGTGAGCATTTTTGTAAGAGAAAATGAATGTTTGGATAACTTTTTCAGAGGTTGATCTTAGAAATTTTGCAAAAACTTTAAAAATCAAGATTGTGGCCAGTGCCATAGCAACCAATCATAATTTTTGTATATTTATTTACTTTTATCCCTATTCCTCACTATATGTATGTGTACGTTCAAGGAAAATTTGGTGCCTTTAGGACAAATATTAACGAAAATTGGCTCTGGCTTGCTTCAGTAGGAGAATATTATGCTTAGGAAAGAAGGACATTTTTTTTTTCTTTTAATGTTGGTAGGGCTGTATGAAGAAGACTACATTTGCCTAGATGTGTTATACTTGATCAGATTTAAGACTAATTATGTAAATGCATTGATGTCACATGTGTTTGATGTTTACAGTTTGCAAAGTCCTGTGAAGGGCATAGAAGATCATTAAAGTTATTTGTCTTTTTATTGAAAGTAATGAAAGAGTGCCCTATTTTAATCATTATCTGTTGAATGAAGAATTTTTAAGAGAATCAGATGCGTCTTAACTTTTAAGTGTCAAGAATCATAATAAAAGAGTATCTTTATTGATTTCTATCCTCTACTTGAAACAGAAATTGACATTGAAAGGTGCGTGCAGGATTCCATCAAGATATTCTGTAGTACACCTAAAAGTGCAACTTACCGCCAGCATGCTCATCCACCCAAAAAAATCAAGTCAGATGAAAGACCAAACATTTCATATTACAGTAGAGATTATCATGAATTGCCTCAGACAGAGCTGGTGGGTTTCTTTTCTCTTTTGTTTATTTGAAATGAGAGGAGAGAAAGAATGTGTATTATTATATTTAAATGTATTTGGTTGTGCTTTTCCTGAGAGACTATTATTATTGTATGTCATAGTCTCATTTTTTTTTTATGTCTTTATATATAACAAAGTAAAATATGTAATTTAGATTTTACATGCACTAACATCACTTACATATTACACTTCTCCTTCTCAATAGTACATGTTATTATATGATATTCCTTTGAAGCCTTTTTTTTTCTTTTCATCTATAGTCAATGGAAGCAATTCCCCTAGAGGAGCTGAAATCAGAAAAGTGTCCAAGAATTTCAGCAGAGGACTTGATAGAACTGAGTGAAATGAGTGGACAAGGTCATTCTCGTAGCCCAACTAAGAAACGTCAAAACAGCAAACCACTGATTCTTATTGTTGATGTGAGGACATCTGATGAATATCCTTTAAATCAAATTGATTCAGAGTTTGCAACTCTCTGTTAATTTGGGAAGATAACCGAAACCTTGTCTAGGGTTGCAGCTTGAGTCTCATCACTCGTATTGTTGTCCTTTTTTTTATTTTTGAAATCACAAATCCCTTACAGTTACAGCTTGTCTGCTCCAACAGTTTTGTAAAATAAAAATAAACCACACCCAAAGTCTCCCCCTCCTCTCTCCTCAGGTGTAGTACTCACAGTGGCTCTAGAGATGAAGAAATATTAGATGCCATTTTTTATACAAATGTTTCGAGTCCATTTTTCAAAGCTCTCAAACTAGTCAGTGAAACTTTGTATTGAGACCTAGTACTCAAATTGACATCCCTTGCTATTCCCAAAATCAATGCAGAAAGATGAAAGGTTCAGAATTGAGTTAAAAATTGGGAATTCATTGTCACAAATACCCAACAAGTTCTCCTTATTCTAGTATTTCTTGTCTATTGACATAATTTATGTAATTCTTATCTATAACTTACAAGATGAAGGGCAAAATGGAGATTTCAATTTCTCTCATTACTGTCATTATTCCTGCTGATGTTAGACTAGATGATCCACAATACACTGTTTATTACCCCAACACATCATTGCATTCTTGTATCTTTTCAATTCCTTGTGGAGCAGCCTGATAAGATTGTCAATCCAGTCTTCTATCTTTTACTGTTTTTAGCAAGTCATTCTTTCTTATCTGAGTCCACTGAGATAGGCTAAGTACAATGTCTTCCCAAAGGACATAATTTCAATAACTTTCTGTGAATGGCTAGACTGTGCCCACAAACACAATCCCATCAGGTCACCAATCCAAATGCCAACTATGGTGAATGTTACTGACTCTACTCATAAGGAATTGTGCCACCATTGAGCTGCCAACACCCTGTTGTTCACATTCTGACAAAATCCCTGGAAAAAAGGGATCTCTTATATTCTTCTCATTTCTACAATTTGTAGTTAAAGATAACGATGAAAGATAAAAGTTCATAGTCCATATCTCCATTCAAATGCAAACTCTACCGACTCCCCAACCCCCCTTACATTTCATTCTGATGCTTTCTTAACTCCCTGATAAGCATCCAGTGAAGCAGCCTATTAAGGGCATTGTACCAGCAATCTGACAAGATCTTTCACTGTCTATTATCTGGTGCTCATTGACAGCTGTGTTTCAGTGAGGTAAATGAAATAAACTGTTGTCCTTACGAACACAATGCCAATAATTTTCATTATGGCCTGACTGCTACAAAGAGGCTTGAACCCATATGTTTACCACCTATTTACTAGCAATGCTGAATGCTGCTTGACAGGAATCATGTTGAGCTGTAAACCACTGAGCTACCGACAAGTTGAATCAAGTTTAAAAATTCATCATTGATAACCTTAGTCAATGTAAAAAATGACATATTTAAGCCTATCAAATACATCATGGATTTGCAAGATACATTAAAATTGCTTTGACTTGGTTAACGTTGTATTGTATATGCTTTGCCTTTGAAGTTTTATCCTCCAAGTGTTTTTGTTACTTTTTCCTTTCTACTCATTCATGATATAAAAATGTTCTTCCTTGACTTATAAGTAGATATCAAAGGGGCACCCTCACAGGAAGCATCAATATTCCTTTTCAAATGGCCTTTTCCCCCGAAGGAGATCTTAATCCAGGCCCAGCTGTTCAAAAACTCAATTCATGCCGTAACCAAGTCATTGTTGTTGTTGGAAACAGAGGCAGAAATGCTGCAAATGTGAGTGAACATAATTTCTCAGGTCTTGACCTATTGAACCGGTATATAAACAAAAAAGCCAGCCTTAACTGACACAAGTTGTAAGCCCCACCATTGCCTCAATGTCAGCTTGGGTAGATAACTAAAAATGTATTGATGCAAATAAAATTTTGCCAATAGTTGGTGCATCTGTCCCTTAAGCTAGTTCAACTCTCTAGCTAGCCTTTGTAAACTTTGGTAGAAGTAGGCAGACAATATAATTTCTTTCTTTCTTTCTTTTTCAAATTCCCATTCTACCTTTTGGTGTATGGGAACAATATAATTTAAAGTGTGCATAAAACAGAAAGTTATAGATGTGGACCCTGTTTAAATGATAAAATTAGGTCTATAGGAACTGTTGAAAGTAAATGTACAAGAAAAAGTGTGAAGTGTCTTGATGATTCTGATGAAAATGCCTTTGAACACATTATGCTTCCAGCTCTTACAGCTTGAATGATATGCTCAGCTGCCAAACCACCACTCCCATCCCACTGACTGTTTTAAATGACTGACTTCTCTTATAAACTTTCTAGTGGTTATCAAGATATTTATAAGGCAATAAAACAAAGGGGATTAGGAGGCCTTTTCTCATTCCAAACCCTACTCCCAGTCACTATAGAGAAAAGACCATCTTTTGAACATCATAAAAAGTGTCAAATTTTTAAAAAAATCATTTTTTTAATTCAGGAATTTTCTATGTGCACCCTGCAATGCAGTGTCTTGCATTTGTCAACATTTTATAATTATGTAAATGAATATTTGTAAGGTTTATTAATCTTTTCTTAATACCAAGAAAATGCCAGTCTCCAGCATTTGTAAAAGTTTCAAACACCCAAACTCAACAAATGAGTTAATCTCAACATTTTATGCATCAGAATTCAAAGCCAAGCATAGTTCTCATTACATTGAATTAACTTTTTTTAAGTTGAGAAGAGCAACTGTTTATTAAAAACTATTTTGATAAACAACCATGTGCAAAGGGTATCTTCTTCTTTTTGTTTTCTTTTTAATGCCGCATTTGTCCATGAAATGTCTGCAAGAATTTTTCTCTTAGATATAGGAAAACAAGATTTAGTTTTAATCCAAGCGTGTAATCTGAGGTGCTGGTGTAAACTAGGCATTAATGATAAAATAATGAGATATCATTAACGCCCTTGATCTGATTATATTTGAGTTTAAACTCCATGAGGCAAAAGTTGCTCTATAGCAGTGTAGCCTTACCAGTTAATTAACATTGTGCCTTCTGAATTGTATCATTGCCCTTGTGATTTTGTGGCAACTATTCCACAATTTATGCTATTTATTCCCCCTGTTCCAGGAAATAAAAATACTCATTTGTATGCTAAGTGTGATTGAAATATTTTTTATAACCACAGCCATACTCGAATGTATATAGAATTATATGCAACATAATTTTTCTCTTCCATTTGTTCACTTCATTTCAGTTTGCCAACGAACTCGTCAGACTTAACTATTCCAGGGTGTGCTTTCTTCACAGAGGCATCGATGTGTTCAGAAGTACTGGCTTGATCACTCTTCCTCAAGATGATATGTAAATGATGCTTGTCCAAGCACAGCATTATACGTCTGAATCATATTATTTTATATTTATGAGAACAGTTAAAAAAAGTGAGAATATCACATACAATTACTTCTTTTCCAAAGCCATAACTGTCTGAACTGTTTCTTTGTATATAACTACCACCATCACATTTTACATTATTGAAATTTAGCTGATTTTATAAGGGAAATTTTGACAATTCCAGACAGCGCACGAAGGCAATATATATACAGATGCACTCACGCATTATTGAGCAATCAAAAAATTTTACCTTGGGATGGAAAAACATTTACAGTAAGATAAGGAAATATTTCTCACAATTGTTAATTCTCTCAGTTGTTAAAGTTATAAAATTGTTTAATGGCTTTCACTCGATAGCACCTTCAGGAAATGACCAAATGTTCGTCACACATATCTTCATCAAATGTGGAGATTCGAATTGTTTTGTCAAATTTCATCCTTTTTTTTTTTTTCTCAGTCGTCAAGTCAAATAATGTATTTATGATTTTTTCGTGATATATGTCAGGGAAAGCAATTTTTTTTTTTTACCTTATCTCTGGTCTAAAAAAGACCGGTCATTGGCCAATTAGAAACTGCTTCATGTATGCTGAAATGTGCTCAAGTTGCTAGTATAGTATCACATCATATGTGTGTAGTTGTACTGTAGTGACTGATAACTATATTAAACATTCTCATGTCATGTAACTTATATCTTTAAATTTTACACTGTCAAATAACAAGATAAAAAATAAGACCTTTTGAAAAACAAAATATCTTAGGAAAAAAAAGGATCTTGTTTGTTGTACTTGATCAAATAAAGATCTGCCAACTGAAAGGAAATGGCTCTTTGGCAGTGGCAGGCTTGATTAAAATTGTTTACTCCCAAATATATTCCTCTTTTGTAGATGAGAGAGCGAGAGTATAGTGACATTAAAGGGATTGTGGAAATGATGCTTGAGATTGTTAATACTGGTAATTGGAAAACAAAACAAATTGTATTAGATTAAACTTTAGATAGAAATTCTACATATTGAGAGTGTAATTTTTTGTCAAGCACTAAAGGTACTTTTACTAGAATTTAGATCTAGTAAAAATCTTGGCCCAATCTAGATTTTATGACTAACCCTCCACTCAAAAAGAATTTACTTTATGTAATAATTTAGTCTAGATCTAGATTAGGTTCCACAATCAAACCTCCAACCAACCAAATAAAACAATAAGTGGTTGCGTCAGGGGTATCAAAAGGACCTGTGTTCTTGGAGTACGCATAGACCCTCTGTTCAGTTAACAGTAATTTCCATTGTCAACTTATCTATTCATGTGTTCTTGAATTCATCATGGATTCCTTTAACTGTAATCTATTGCCCCAGCAAGATCAACAAATAAGCCCCTTACTGCACTGTACAAAAACTTAGCATCATCATGCTTAGCACATCCTGTGTTCTGACATAGCCTCTCAAGCATTGCATTTGTAGAGAGGAATATTTTCCTTCTTCCTTCATATGTTAAGCTCACATTCACCTTTTTTTTTTGTTTTTCTTCTGATCTTTACACTGATCTGCCTCTAGTTTCTTTTCCACCCAACTGTACTTCCCAAATCCTTTTCTTTGAATGGTTTTGCTGTCAGTTAATGTGTCGGAATCCCCGAAATTGTTTTAAATGCCAGTTTATACCACTATTATATATATTGTCAAATTTGTTTCCTGCTAATTTTGAAAATCATTCCTCTACTCTTGCTGGTGGGTTAAGTAGCAAAGAAAATGAAATGATAGAAATCCTCTCAAAAGGCAGTACTTTTGAGAGTATGGAAAGGGAATTCTCCTGCTGCCAGACTCAAACAGTGTTGTAATGTGATTATGAAATTATCCCACATCTCTATATGTGTATATTCTCCATATTTAGCATCCTCTGACTTTTCCTTTCTGAAAAACAACTCACAAGCAGCTGTTTCAGCAAAAATAAAGTGATGAATGCAATTAATGATTGGGTTGAGATTGTGAGATCCTATGCACCCAGGACTTTGGACTCTCAAACTAAGATGGTAGAAGTGTCAGTCTTCAGGGTGACTTAGTAATGGTATTGTAAGTGGTAAATCTTAACTTTCAAGTTTGCTTCATTTTTGATTAGGGAAGACATATTGATTTCTTGAATGTCTCCCTTACTCTTACATGCATCTTTTGGTAATGTCCTCTAAAAATGTGAAAGTCCATCAAGCCTTACTATTATGAACACCCAAATAAAATGAATTCCTACTAATTTTAATTGAAGTCATTCACTAGGGTACACAATATAAATGATGCAAATGTCATACAGAGCTTTTCACTCCAGATTACTTTTCAATTTTAGTTTGGTGCAAAGATTTAGAAATTGAACATTTTTACCTCATAACTTATACACTTAAGGACAGTTATTATAGTTAATGATTTTGTGGCTTTAAACGTCACTTTACAACGATCTAGGTTATCTCAGTGGGTGCTATCTTGGCATGTTTATGTGCTGCCATGCATGAGCAATAAGGTATGTCACAACTCAGATGACTCACCCAGTCACAGTCTATTGACACACTGGGCCGATGGGTCTCAGAACAGTTCTCAAAATGCTTAGTGCCATGCGAGACAGTTATAAATTGCCAATTTTAAAGATTTGGTATGCCTTTCACTAAGTCTCATCATCAAAGCTTCATGATTCATCTCTCGTTTTCTATAATTCTATGTGAATATCAAAACATTAAAGTCAGTAATTTTAGAAATTGTTCTGTCAATGGTAGTGTCATTGTTAAAATTATTTTCATGCATTCCAAATTCATTTGATTGATGAAATCATTTACAATACTTTATGCTCCAGAGAAAATATTTGATTTTTAACAAAAAACATATATGAAAGGTGACAAAAAAAAAGAAAAGAAAGAAGATTGGAAAAAGATTGAATTTAAAGTGTGCAGTAAAGCATTCTCATGTAATGGTAACAACATATGATGATAATTTTAATCAAACCTACAATTTAGAACAAAAATGGGATAAAAGAAAGTTACATCCCTTTATTCACTAGTCTTATAATGTATGAAAATCAGTCTGCACAGAAATCTCAGCTTTCTAGCTATCAGAAACTAAGAGACCTGACCTGGAGAAATTTGTTATACCCTTGATTCTTGCCTCATTTCAGCTTTTGCACTGGAACTTAATTCATGAAATGAAATTGTTCGTCAAAAATGTTGATTTGCAACCAAGATATGTGCAATAAAGTAATGTTACTTATTCATATTAGTTGCCTTGTTGTGTGTCTCTCTCGTTATTGATGCACTAGTACTAGAGAAAATCAAGTGAAATATATTTTTGGTGTTTTTTTTTTGTTTGGTTGGTTTTGGGGATTGGGCTTGGACAGTCATACTCAGTTTTACTGAGTCAGTCGGATTATTTGAAGAAGAAGAAGTAAAAGCAAAACAAAACAAACACTTACAAAGACATTAAAATCAATAATATGGAAAAACAATCTATCCAAGGAGACTTTCATGAAAATTTTTTCTCCCGATCAAGATATGTGAAGTAAAGTTATGTTACTCTCATTCAATCAAGTGTATATTTCATTAGTGAAATCATGCAGCAGAACTCAGCAATCGTGACATTGCTGGACTGACCACAATATCGTGTAAGTTTGATTCCTCACTAGTCCCAAGCTGTCATGAAATAGCAAAAAAGGTATCTAGAAACAAGCTCAGTATGAACAGTATGATCGTAAACTGCTGAAATACATGGTCCCTCATTTGTCTACACACATCCTGTAGATAATCTTTTTTTTTTTTTTTTTTTTTTTGTTTTTTTTTATTTATGTTTCTTTCTTTTATCCCAATTTCAAATCTCAATCCCCGCGTTCAAGTTAAATCCATTTTTCTATACATGTGCTGTCATCACCTGGCCTATGCCAACTAGTCTGATCCAGGTGACATTAAAGCCATTAATGCTTGACTTCTGGAGATACATTTAAAAGAAAATCAGACTTAAGAAATGAGTGAAACCTTTGCCAATTGTCAACTTCTTTATGACTGCCCGATGAGGAGAGTATAAGGCTATTAATGTGCTTGTCTACAAGTGCTTTCATTTTCAACTTAAAATGTGTTCTAGCCCTAAAGCACTTTACTTTACTTGACTACCTACTATTTTGCTATTAGTAAAAGATCTTGTCATGCTGTTTGCTGGCATCATGTGAAAAAAGAATGCAGTCTGTAGTGCCTGTATTTAAGCAGAGATGCCGCCTATAAACCCTATCTTTTACGTTAAAAATATTAACACTGGTACATTTAATCCTCGGACAATTCATGTAATAAGAGACAGGTAGAAAAGGAAGCATCACACTCTTTATTTGTTATGAGCAGTTTATTAATCATGTCATGTCATCCACAATTTGACACATCATTTTATCTAAACTGTCGCAAACTTCCATGTCTGTTCCTCCAGAGTTTGCTCCGGCATGCATTCCCAAGATCTCACTTTCAGCCAACACTTTGGAATCCAGATTCATATCTTCAGGAATTGCACTGATGGAACTTTGAATCAAATCCATGACCTTCATTAAGAAAATGAATAGACAAAAGCACAAATACTTAGTTATTTCAAACAGAAAATGTACTCAGAAGATAAGTTTCATCCAAAGGAATAAACTTGGCAAGTATGAGAAGCCAATCCTCTTGTATGTCATTCATGAACAGACCACTGATGATTACAAGAATAAAAAAAAAATGCATGCAGTAAAATGTTCAGAAGTGGGGTTAAGTTACTTCAATATGAAAATCTGGGACTATACTTTATAAATGAAAATGATTTAAATTCAGATACTTTCTCCATAGCACAATTCTATTACCAGATCTAGCTGTATCAGGAAGAGAGAATTATTTCTGTCAATCTGTTCCTCAAAGCCTTTTCTTCAGTATTACATTTTCTTGTACACCGTGTTGCATCAGCAAATGACACTAACTACAATTAAAGTTACAGTTGGTCCTCTCAAAGACTGCTGCTTCTGGTAATGATCACTCTTGTGCTGTGCCCCTTAAAACACAGAAATCACCTTCACCATAAAGTTAAAGTCAATTTTCTCCTAAAAAATTCAGCATCTTATCACAAACACGTGTCTTGAATCAGAATAATGAGACAGAAAGTTCAGCACCTTTCTCTTTGCTCTGTATATAGTGGAAACCCTTTATAACAGGCCCGGTAATAACAGGGATCCTTAAAATCCCCGATTTTTTCTACTCTTTGTCTCTAGTAAAAACACATCGCTAATAACAGGGCCTCACTGGAACCCTATCGGCTATAACAGAGACAAAGACCTGTCACATGTATACAATTAAAAAGGGAAACAGATAGATTTTAGGCCTAGTCGCCTAGTGACAGAGTAAGTCATAAGGCTATTAAGCAAGTGAGACAGGGCTGCGTTGTGTTACGTTATTGACCTTGACCGGCTAGCCTTATATTGTGTACTGTAGCCTAGGACCTACTTTCACTGGACTTGTAACATGCGCACATAGGCCTACCGGTGTGTTGAACTGTGTTGGCGTTGTATGTGGCAGGCCTTCGCAGTCGCTTCACACACAGGCACACCTCACACTTCATTAATTACAGTTCACTCCGTTCCGTGATACAGTTACCATGTGGACAACCAGTCGGCAGTTACTAGATCTGCAACAACTGTACTTCATTGTTCACAGGTGCTTATTTCCCTTGTATTTCTGATCTTACGGGGACCTGATATGACAGGACTTTTGCTGTGGTCCCACCATCCGTATTATATCAGGTTTCCACTGAACCTGACTCCTTTGGATGTAGCTTCCCAGTCCACATCTTGTGTATTCTTCCATGTCAGCTGCCATTTTCCCTGCATCTGTCACTCCAGTCCAAGCAATTCTTTTTTATACATCATCAGTGTAATTAAATAACAGTCTTAACTTACAATTTTTTAGGACTGTATTTTTTGTGTGAAAACTACAGAAACACTTCACCGGCGTAGTCTGTCAAAACCTTGAGGTGATTCTGCAAAAAACACTGGTTATTCTAAACACACCTTTTAAATGATTATTTGCATATAATAATTGTTCCAGGCTTCTTGAGTCTGAATAGCTACACTTTTTGGCTCTCCTGAAAAAAAATTATAGAATGAACTTAACAGAGTTACACAGATGATATAATATACTCTTCCCACCTTTTACTTGGTCTTCATATCCTTCAACTACCTTCATTCCCCGCCTGCACTATTCCTAGTACTTTTACTCTTTAAATTGAAAGGTGACATTTTATATGGCCTTAGTATATTAATTTCACTTAATTTCAGTGTATTGCTTTGACTTATTATTTAATTTGGCCTTTCTTCGGGTTTCCTTTTAAATACCTCTTAAATTTTAGTCCTCGTTGTTCTCATTATCAATCATGTTTGGGCCATCTTGGAGTGCAACAGACTTTTTATCCGCAGCACTTACGTACGACCAACAAATTTGGCAGATGTCTTTGAACTGCCCTCAAGGGTGTTTTGGATTTACATTTAAAATCCTTCTTTTTTTTATTTCTGAAAATTGCAGTTTGTTCCAGCACACTTTCGCTTGACTGCCCTGTTTAAGCCTCCACCTTTAATTCACCTTCATTTGGGTCGGAAATAGCACAGTATCGATTCTTGTTTGACATAAAGACACTTGGAACCATGCAAGTTTCAAGTATTCTCCTCTTCATGTTTTTATGCCTGATTTTCCCTATAATCTCCACAATTTTTGTACTTTGTGGGTATCAAATGCGACCCTTAGTTTTATTTCAGGTAATATTTTCCCATCCATCTGAAAATATGCACCAAGATATCTCGAGTGACTTACAATTTTTTTTGTCCTCTGTCAGTTTCTAATTTGTTTTCATAACTGCATTTTGATAGTAAGTCCTTTTGTTGTTTTTTTTATTTCAATTCGCAGATATTCTTGTACTTCACTTGTTGGTTGTCCAAAATAGCTACTGGTTAAAAACAGGGCAGCTAGAATAACCTTAACTAAACCAAGTGAACATATTATCCCCGTTTTATGTAAATTCCACTGGCATCCAGTATCATACCATATTGGTTTTAAAATTATATTTTACATCTATGAAGCATTTAACAACTTCGCACCATCCTAATGAGGAAGAAATTTGTCAGTACATTCCAGGTAGACCCCTCAGCTCCTCAGAAAAAAAAAAATATATATATGCCCTTAAATTGTAAAAGATGTGAAAACAACTTTAACTTTCTGGACAGTGCCCCTGATATTTGGAATAATCTTAGTTAATTCACAAAGTTAAGCCTGTCTTTGAATTCTATCAAAATAAACCTAAAACTTAAATTGGAATTGTCCTGTAGAGCCTTTCTGGGTTAGGTTTTTAGCATTTCGTTCATAATTTTGAATATTGAACAGTATTCATCTGTTGTCCTGTTATGAATATGAGATGTAAGCTGTTTTTGGATCATGCCTTTTATTTTATGATTTTACAATTTAAAAAAAATAATTTGTGAAGCGCTGTGAGCACAATGGCGTGAATACTGGGGTACATATAAGCCCCTCTTATTACTAGTATTAGTATTACTATAAGAAAAGAAGCC
The DNA here is from genome assembly GCA_028565895.1 of Goniobranchus geometricus. Taxonomy (NCBI): domain Eukaryota; kingdom Metazoa; phylum Mollusca; class Gastropoda; order Nudibranchia; family Chromodorididae; genus Goniobranchus; species Goniobranchus geometricus. The sequence goes on along the minus strand of JAOWAY010414925.1, from coordinate 1,888 downwards.
CCCCCCCCCCCTTAATTAACCACTTCATCATTCAGGTTACATTTCACCTAAAAAATACAGAGTTCCTTCCTTGGGTGACATGTTGCATTAGTTCAATGAGACATAAACAGAATAAATGCAGCTGAAATGTGGTTCTACCACAGAATAATCCAAATAAAATGGACAGAAAAGTGAACAAAAGAAAGGGTCATTAAAGAACTTGGCACACAAATGGAAATGGTCAGGGGAAATAAACAGAGGAACATTAAGATATGTGGGACATGCAACAAGACACAGCAAGACAAACTTTATGACAACAGTCCTTCAAGGAAAGATAGAAGGAAAGAGAAGGCAAGGAAGACCATCAATGTCCTGTCTCTCAAATCTGATAGACATCACAGGTATCAAATCCATGAGATGACAAAAACATCATGAGACAGATGCAGATGGCGAGAAATTGTCGGAGGTGTTGAAGCAACCATCCCAGCCGGTGATGCCGACGAGTGAGTGAGTGTGACACATAGATAAAGTTGGGTTTTTTTTCCTTTTTTTTTCCAGCTTAACCTCCACTTATTACACATTGCAAACATGTTACCTGAACCCTTTATGAATGCAGCTGTGAAACTCTACAAGAACTATGTGGTAAATATGCACAACACTCGGATGCAAAATAAATTACTTCCAATCTTTTTTTGTCATGGATTTTTATTTTATGACATAAAATACAAATTCATACAAATTCTACTGTAGGATAAATTATGAATAAGAGTTCAGATGCAATGCCATATTTCAAATTCAAAGGTCATCTTTCCTCCTAACTTTCATTCATCCAGAAAAAGAATGTATGTTGCCAAATATGCACCAGATCCTTTCTATAATTTACATTTCAATTTAGATTAAACAATACGAAATGAATGATCGCTCGGCCAAATTTTTTTTTTTTTTTAAATTCTTTGTTTCAATTACTGTCCCACAGTTTAATACTCTTACAGGGATGTAAATGGGCCATGAAAAATGCCTAGGAAATTTAGTAACGTGTTACGCAATCATAACCAAACCTTGTCAAAACATTATGTAATCACACAATCTCCAACACCCTCATTCATTCATTCATACACTACAGTCTCTAATACCTTTACTCAATCACTCAATTTATACACACAGTTTCCTATACCCTCACTCTCACACACACAATCTTTATACTTTCACTCATCCATACACACAAAATCTCCAACACCCTAACCTCCCTCTCTCACACATACACACACTATCTCTGACACCCTCCTTCACTCACACATACACACACAATTTTATACCCTCATTCCCCCCAAAACATACACACACAATCTCCAAAACCATCACTCACTCATACCTGTACCCACACAACCTCTACTGCCTTCACCCACTCATACAAACACGATCACCAACGCCTTCATTCATATCCACACAATCTCTAATACCCTCACTCACATACTCATACACACACAATCTCCAACATCCTCATCAATTCACTCATACCCACACGATCATCAACACCCTCACATATATCATACAATCTGTCATAATCTCATTCAAAAATCCATACGATCTCTGGGAACTTCACTCACGGACTCAAACACACACGATCTCGAACACCCTCTGAGTGCCATACACACACAATCTCAACCACCTTAATTCACTGACTCCCTCACATCCACACAATCTCTAATACCCTCATCCACTCGCTCATACAGTCTCCTCATACTCATACACAGCCTCCGACACACTAACTCACTCATACACACAATCTCTAACCGTTACATGCACACTCTTTCCCTCTCATGCACCCACCCGTAAATCTCTCTCTCTCTCTCTCTCTCTCTCTCTCTCTCTCTCTCTCTCTCTCTCTCTCTCTCTCTCTCTCTCTCTC
>JAOWAY010414814.1:0-14504 GCA_028565895.1 Goniobranchus geometricus | reverse complement strand
TCTCATGAATAAATGATTAGATATGATTTTGTTTAAATATATTGTTAGCATTTCATATTGTCGATACAATTTAGTTTTATCCAATTAATGTGTATTACATGTTAAATTGAAGTGATTGCATGTGAAAAAAAACCAACAACAAACAGTATGCTATGACTGAAGCTTGTGTAACAGATTTTTAGATGATATTATAGACTTGTTTCATTAACATTGGCATATTGATAGTGAATCTTTTTTCAGTGAAAGTTGAATGACAAAATGGTCTTTTTGACTTGCTTTTCATCATAAGTGATTGTAAATCAAACCATTAAACACTAAGAGAGAAGAGTTGAGGGTTTAAGCTTTAATGATCCTTGTTATTATCATTGTTATTATTATTTTTATTTCTGTAATATTGTAAATAAACTTATAATGTATTATTGTTTTGATTTCTAAGAATTTTATTCTGAAGATACAATTCTTAATGAAAATGAGGATGTTTTCAGTAAATGTAACCAATATCTATCATCTTACCATGAACAGTTTTAATATATGGTAAGAACACCCCTTTCCCAAATCACCCATTCATCATAAGATTGTGCAATATTACTAAAAGATACCACCAAGCTGGTAATGGTGCAGTATTTTTCAGATAACATTCTTTGTCTACCTTCTATCTCATTCCTCTGTTTGTGGAATAGCCTTGAATCTGTGTAAAGTAATTTACAAAATAACATAAAAAAAGACTATGTTCCGTTCTGATGCAATTATATCAAGGCATTTATTATTTTCTTGAATCTCTACACATTTTCCTTTCTTCTTGATTTGATGAGTGACATGATTCTATCATCAGGTGAAACATTTCCTTCTCTTTTCAAACTATGAAAATGTGTTGCTTCACAATGTTTCTTTTAGTATGAAGTGACCCCTTCTCTGCTTTATCTATTCTTCAGTCAAATATCTTTCAAAACCATTTCCATTTTTAATCTTTATTTATACATAAAAGCTTGTATAGTGGTGTCAGTGATTTCATGTTGCCTTGGATAATATTATTTACTCAAGGTTTAAGTAAATGAACAGGCATGTGAAATTGTGTGCAGTACTAAAAATATCAGATCAATTCCTTTTTCTCATTGCTAAATCACCTGTTTAGTCATTTTGATGTAAATGATTGAATGATTTAGATTGACGTGTTTAGAGACAGTAGAGGCAATATTTTATAGATAACATTGTGATGAGTTCATATGTAGCTTTGATGACTATTGTTTCCCTCTGGCAATGTCACACCTCTTGATATTTTGGTCCTTTCATTCTAGATGGATGCCAAGCTGTGTGGAATGAAAGCCAGTTGGTATTAGTCATGAGATCATGACACTTGTATTAATTCCTTTTGGAAGATTTTCCCTCTTGTTGAGTGTTAATGTTAGCGTTTTAAAGATTACCTTTTGTTTTCTTTCTTTCTTTTTTTTTTTTTTTTTTTTTGTTTTTGTTTGCTACTCCACTGCAAAGTAAAATTGTCCTTGAGTGTGTTTTTGGCTTGGAAATTTGTCTCAGACTATCGTCAGTTTCAAGGTATCAGCCTGTCCATTTCTAGCTATGTGCTAGTATTTGCCTTCAGCAGCCTTCTTTGTCATAAATGGAAATGTTTTCTTAGTTCACGAAATGGAAGAACTGGAGTCAAGTCAAATCTAGACATTGATTGAGTAATTTGATTTGTTATAAATGAATGACTTTGTTTTGTTCATTCAGTATTTTTATTTTCCAACACAAAGCCAGGATAGTAATCATATCAAACCAGTTCCTTGGATCTCATCCCTTCAGCCTGGCCATATTTAAAGAAAAGCTTTTACCAGGCTATATAGAGGGGTGGAATTTGTTTTGGAATTTTATTTTGTTTTGTTTGGGATTTATTTGTTGTCGGTTTTTTTTGTCCATCTGAGATTTTTTCTTTTTCCTGCTGTCATTCCCTAGTAAAACTTGTTAACAAAAGGCACCAAGATGAAGTGACAAGTCTCACTGGATGTTCTGCATTCAGTGAGCTACATTCCAGCAACAGAAATCTTTGTAAATATATGATTTGAATGTTAAGAAGGGAGATTTTCAATGAGAAGAGATTATTACTGAGGTTTTCGCTTTTGCTTTTGATTTTGTTCCTGAGGCATAATACAGCTACAGTGTTTTCCTCAAGTGAATTTTGAATTTCCATTCATTTAATTTTGTACACCCGCACATAACTAATGTAATATATAATCATGTAAAAATGTCTTTCACCCCTTACCCATTATATGTAATTAGCTTCTGCCATGGGTAAATTTATTTTTATTCAAAGTTGCCATTCAGTTCTACCTGATCTTGTTAATGTGTCTAAATTAACTTTTATCTTTTATTACCTTAGATTTTTACTTTGCTTCGGTTTGTCAGGTTTTGACTTAAAATTTCGTCATTTCCTCACTCTTTTGTGGGTGTGTCCTTAATTTGTTTATCTGTGCGTGAGGCTTTGCAAAATGTGCGTTTGCTTTTGGTTCTGGTCATATGTGGAAATGTGTCCTTTTTTTGTGTTGTTTATTGCAATGAGTTTTTCAAAAGTATTTAATCAGTTTCCATACTTACATCTGGTTCTGTGTATAGTAGCTTTGTGCATTTCCTTTTTCATGTACTTTTGTTTGCTTATCTTATTTACTTCAACTCCAAGTCAGCTTTCTGTGATCTTGTGAAAGGAATCAAACACAACCAATATTTTGTCACTGTACAAGACTTAGGCAACATTAATTCCATATCATGTTCATTACAAGAGAACTTGAACTTTTACTGTTTCCATTTGATCAAAACAGGACCATTTGTTTTAGGAAGTGTCTAGATATTTAAGTCTTAGCTCACTTTGTCTTCCAAAAAGATCTAGGTCATTTGATCTATACGGAAAGGTGGTCATCAACAAATAGATAATGGAGAAGACAAAAACAACACTGAATAAAGGGGGACCGGTGCTGTAGGTAGTGTTAAGAAATTTAATATTTAAATATTATATTTGATATTTAATACAGGCATTGAACAAAGGCCTTATTACTCAGGCCTGAAAATGGTCTCTCTGATCAGCTTTGGTTACAATTCACTGTCAGCTAGTCTATTTAGATTCATAACATATCAGGCTGGGTTGCATTCACCTGCAACCAACCACCCACAATGTAAAAAGTTACATTATTTCTGACCAGTTGAGGACTACTGAACACATAGCCAATCAAGCTCTTCTGCTTCTTTCTTCTTCAGCTGCTCAAACTCTGAATAAATCATAACTATACTGCTCTATAGCAAACCCGCACACAATCCACTCAAATGAGAAGTTTTTAAACACATCACAGTTTATTAGTGCTATCTACACCTTATGCCAATACACCTCTCTGTGCCTGAACTCTTTTCAATATTCACTGATTCTTCTTTTGCTCCACAACCAAGCATACATTGATCAACTGTAATCAAAGATGGAACCATTAGTTGCATACAAAAATGCTCCTTTGCTATTGCTTGAGGCTTGCTTTTCATTGGCCACTTCATCTGTGCACAAAACACTCTCTTCATTCTCTGCAGTTGTCTAGAAAGTATGAAATCCACAGAAGTCATGAAATTCAAATTCATAACATAGACTATTGTATTACTGAATTTACAGGAGAATCCAATCGAAGTCTTAATCTGGTATCCTTATACTGATGCACCAAGCTTTAGGAAGAGTAGGGCTAATATGTACAAAGGCTGTAGGTAATGTGAGTTGAGAAAGGCTTCATCACTCACCACATTTGCATTTATAATGAAATGAAAATGTGCGGGCAAGTGATTGTAATAATAAACCATATATTTTTCTCAAGGAAATTTTGCATTTTTACAAAAAATAAATCATGTGACATTTGTTCCTGTACTGTGATCCAATATAATATCATTTCTATTGTGTGCATATGGTCCACCTAGAACTTATGGCACAACACAGAATGATATTGGTATTTAAAGAAAACACCACATTATGGTCAGTGTTAATAGACCATTAGTATTTGACTTTTCTCATGGTACATTCAAAAATGGATTGTCAGTATTGAATCTCCTTTAGAATTAAGCTTACTATGGCAGTAGTTCTCATGCTCAGTAACAGATACATTGTCATTTGTGCTAATTTTTTTTTTCAGATACTCAATTGTCTGCAAAAGATGCAGCAATAGTTCCATATTGTCCTTTTCCATCATGTCATATTTTAATTTGAATCATGTGAAGTGTGCCAAATGAATTAATTAAATGATATTAATTATCAAGGGATCATTTAAAGCTAAAGCAGATATCAGCTGTAAACTGCAGTCTTCCTTCATCCCTTAACACTGTGAAAGATTTTCTTTTTGTATTGTGATTGTGCTTTGTGTTTTGACATACCGGAACACATTGGATTTTGACTTTAACATTGATCTGGTGTTGCCAGAAGAAACATTACATCCAGGGAGTTAATGTCGTTTTAAAAGGAAAATAGAACTTGTTTCTAATAGCTCAGGCAGATTTTTCTAAATTATTAGATGTAAAATCAAGACCATTCAGGCATAGAGTTCAAAGAAATGTTTTTTAGACAAAGAGGTTTTCCAACTATTGTACTTGTTTTATTCTTTTTTCATTGAGGGTTTTTGTGGTTGTTTTTAGTTGCAATTGGTCTCCAATAAAAATATCTACCATTAGTGTTAAAAGTACTGTTCAGTGATGTTATTAGTCAATGAGTGCATCATTTTTAAAACATTAATTTGAAACAATACCATTTACTCTCCCAATCTCATGTAACAGCATTCCATTTTAAGTTATACTAAAATTGTCCATTAGTTTTTCTTGTTTTTAATATTTCATTCTAACACAAATTTAATATTGAGACGAAAGTGAAAAGAGGAAAGATAAGAGCTCATGGCCTTAGATCTGACTTTTTTTCATCTGTTTGATGGCAATATGATTCAGCTCCTGTCAGTTCTCCCTCTATTAGCCTATGCTTAGGTAAAACAAGTAATTTCTGAGTGCTGTTGTTGAGAAAGTACACCTGTTCTCCTCTACCTGCTCTTTTTCTTTCAAATCAAAATATATAATGTATTTTTGAGGCATATTTTTCTTTTGGAACGCAATGTGTTGAATGATTACATGAAAAACATTTGAAAGAGTTATTAAATATTTTCTTAAAAAGATTAGTTTTTTTAAAGAGCTTTCCTAGAGGATTCAGAAGATGAGGAATTCTTTTGACATGCATTTAGACATACATGTAGCTGTGATGCTCCCACACTCAAGGACTCTCTTTAAAAAATTGCTGACATTTGATGTATACGAAAGTAGTTCATTTAATTTGGGGTTTTTTGTCCAAAAACTATGTAGAGGTAAAGCATTAAAAGTTCATGTGAATAAGTAGCCAAATTATTCAAACATTTATAGGTAAGAGGAATTTTAAATCCATTCTCCCTTTCACTGACAACCAATGGATATTTTTAAGGATTATATGGTAATATCTCTAGCTGCATACTTTTTGTTTAAAGTTTAAACAGATCTGAAAAAATGAAGTTAAAATAATGTAATCTATTCATTACAATGGCATTAACCATGAGTAGTGCAATATTCTCATCAATGAAGGATTGTAATCTTACTAATATTCTTCAGAGGGAACATAGAAGTTTGACACTTTCACTTTAACTAATTTGCCTCTACAAAGTGAGAAAGGAGTGATAAAAGTTGGCCTCAATTCTTTTTAGCATCAGAAGTGACAAGAAAAGAGTTGCATGTCAGCACATTGTCTCAATAGGTTTGAATGATTTGTGCGTATCAAGAAAAGAATGCAAAGAGCAAGAAGAATTTCTCACGTATTTTATTCTGAATTTGGAAATAAGGGAAAAAACTGATGGATGAAGATGGCACAAATTCACCAGTAGTTTTTGTCCACCTAGTAACTGTAATTTTAACTCAATTGAGACGTTTAACACATCAGTTGCATGACCTCGTCCCATCGCTCAGGACAGATCAAGCACCTCTTGTATGAACAACTTTATCGATTGATAGTCCCTACTGAAAGCATGAAGGGCTTGAAGGACGCATCTCTCAAGCTCATAGAAGTTCTTGTTTATGTTCACGTCAAGTTTTTAATCTGTAGCCATTCAATGGAATTCACTTTTGTGACCGAAAATGCAGTACAGGCTAGTGACAATGTAAACAGTATGTCATTATCTGAGAAAAAGTGAAAGTGAATGTTTTTTAGATCTCTGAGGACAGAAGTAACTCAGAACATGATTTAACCGATCATTTAGACCTAGAATATGTGCCATGGGCCCATGAGAGCACTGGATCAGAAATTGAAACTGGTCCAAGTGGACTTCATGTAAATCTCGGTAAAGAAGTAACACTTAAATGGGGTGGCAGTTCTTGTACTAAGTCATCCATAATGTTTTTGGACCTTGAGGGAGAGATAAAGCAAAAGTTTCACCTAGATCTAGACACGTTATACAAATATTCTTCACACAGCAGGTAGTCTTGTAATTTTCAGAAGACCGTGATGCAGAGCCTGAAACTGGTGAAATTGACGTCTTGATCTCAACCACTAAGCAGACCCATGGCATAGATTTTTGCCTCATGTCACGTCTACATTGGGTAATATAGTGCCTATGTGAGACAAATGTAAACAGAATAAAAATTATGAAAATACACATTTTCAGTTTGGTATGATTTTATTTCGATATAATTTCAATTTCCAAAACTTTTTTGGAAAACGAAAAACGTCATTTTCAAAAATTCACAAAAAGGAAATGTATTCATTTATGTCATTGAAGTTTTTGCTGTGCATTGCATCCCACTTGAAACTGATTGTGTGCAAAGCATTTAATATCTTTGAAAGGAAAGTTGTTATAGATTTTCAAAGTACCTACTGAAATGTCAGTCTTGAGCATAAGTGAGCTAAAAAAAATAGCCCAGTCTCAAGTGAATTTTAATTAAGCCATTAATGTTGGTTAAATGTGCTTGTCCTAGATTTTACTCCAGCTGTGGGAATTCAGAGAACATTGTCTGCAGCAGCCTGGCAGTTGATGCATTGGTCACTTTCTCTTTTGCTTTCCGAGTTACATGTCAGATATTGTGTGAGAAGTTCACCATAACTTATTGAATGTTTGCCAAAAGTCAGTTTCAACTGTCAAGTATTTAACTCCAATATGTACATGCTCTTTCATGCCATGAGTCCACCCCCCCCCCCCCTCCTAAAACATCATTATTTTGTCATATTTTGTATGGTTAATACCTTGTAATTCTATGATTTTCATGACATTTTCACTCAATACAACAAATTTCATTTCAACATGTCATAGAGTTTTACTGTCAAATGGGTCAGATCAGTGTCCTCATGCTCATAACTCATACTGTATAATCCTACCTACAGAAGTGTTATAGGATTTTTTTTTAATTAGCATTACTGTACAGATGCAAACTAAAGATTGATTTTAATTATGATTATGTACTAACATAAAATTTGTACTATTCAACTGGAAATACAGGACAGGAGATGGGACATTTCTGGTCTCACCCTTTTTCAGACAACACGAAAAGACAAACAGGTGAAATGATTTACATTAACATGAATGGCAGAAAAACCTACCGTATGATTATGTAGAGTAACTATTTGTATTAGATTATATAAATGACTTGACAAGGTTACCCACATAAAATTTATCATAAGCACTTGCCAAATCTAAAGTGCAGGTATTGATTGGAAACGGAAGACCTGAAGCAGAAGACAAAGAGCTTTTGATACTTCCCATCGTAAATAAATACCTGTGACTTAAGTTTTCAGACTGTCTTTATGTAGGCTTGGCTTTTACTGTCTGTTAAGTAACTTTCTATCGCTTTCAGTGTAGATTGAGAAATAATAAGACTTGTCAGTTTTACGTTGTTTGCCACAAAGGTAACCGAATGCAGGTACCAGTACTTTAAAGATTTGTGTGCAAATGTTCATTGAGTGAGTGGAGTGAGAATATGTTTAGACAGTTAAGTAGCTTCCTTACTTTTACTTTCATGAATGGCATTTGAATGGAAAAGTACCTTATCCAGCATTTGTATTGTTAGCTTTTTGGTTGGAAGAATGATATGTTCATGATGGCTACTTGCTAGGCCCACTAATTGGCAGTATCTGCTCCCTGCAACACCAATTTTTTGGTAAGTTTAAAACAATTGGATACTAACATGCTGACATTGTAGATCCAGTGGGGAAACAATAAGGCTTCTTTTATGTTGTCAAGATGTGACCCCAAAGCCCTCCCCCATAACTATCACTCCCAGTCTCTGTCTAGGTGCAAAAGTAATTGTAATCGTCAAAATAGGCTTTGAAAGAGTTTTCACAAATGTAGGTGGACACACAAAGATGAAATTCTTTGTTATGACGTGAAACTTTTCACAATCCACTAGCCTTAGACAGTATGGTATGTCTTTTTTTAATACTCAGTAACAAACTCTATCTCGGTGAAAAGTTCGGTGAAAAACAAGAGGCTGATGTTGATTCCTTCTAATCATCTGACCATTCGAATAGGTTTTAAAATCTACTGGCATTAAAGGAGTTAGTATTGAAGAGAGGAGGATCATGTAGAATAACTTGTTGCATAGAATTAGAGCCTATGCTGAACACAGTGAAAACTTAAAGACAGTATGTTTTTCCAAGTATGTGGCTACAAGTGAAGCACCAAATTGAAACTCAGGAATAGAAAGAATGTACACATGTATAAATAATTATGTATTGATTAGACATCTCAACTTGTAGTGCTTGTACATAAATGTAAAAACTTGTTTTGTTTTTTGTCTTTTTTATCATGGGGACAAGCTATTTCTGATGTCCTCTATAGATTTCCCACCCCATAAACTTTACATTATATTTCTACAATTCAAACCTTAAAAAGAATGGCCAACACCGATGTAAGTGTTGAGATATTCTTAAACTCAGGCATAATTTACCCTACTGCCTTTATCCCCTCTGGATCCCAGGTTCCTGAACAGGGAGGATGTAGATTGGGCCCACAATCATATAGCTCCCCATACATGTCATGTTGTATGGCCAATTAAGGATCTCATCTGTCAACTATCTTTTGTCGGGCTCTCAATTGGCTCTTTTTCTATCAATGGCCATCCCTCATTTGTGTGCATTGCACAACTGAAAAATACTGTTGGGATCGCTCCTTATCTAGATAAATTGGGTCTCGTACACAAAGGGCTTAGAAAATCCTGAGTATTTACCATGGTGCTTAGTTTGGGGTTTGATGACTATCTGTAATTAGTTGCTCTTTGTTCTTGATAAATGATAAAGTTGGGTCTGTATATCATCTCTCCATGTAGCCTTTATCATTATAAAATGCTTGATGCTTACTGTTTATTCTTAAAGTATCTCTCTGCTTTGGCAATATCTTTTTCTCTTCTAAAAACCTATTTCTGTGACTTTTGTTCACTTAATTTGCTAGTCTATCTTTTTATTTTTTCAAAGGGTGCTGAGATTGTCTAAAGTTGAAAAAAGCCCCTAAATACCAAACAGGTAAATCAACTAATGGGACAGATTTTGGATGCTGTCTTGAGTTTTTAATATGAATTGGGCATGAGCACTTCAAAAAGATTTCCATCTACCTTTTAAGTTTGCTCTTAATTTTTTTTCTTTTGTAATGTATATTTAAATCGGATGAGAAAAATCTTTCTTCGTTGACCTATTTAACATCAATAGTGCACCCATAGAAATTTCATTTGGCAGGAATTCCTTTATTTTTCTCTTTTTACTCGAATCTCTTTGTGAAAGACAAAAGTGATATTCAATGAAAACAGCGTCATACTCATATTTAAAAACTATACACATCCTAAATTTTTATATTTCAACATACTCGAGATACTTAAAATGATGGGAGTGAGGGCTGACCTATGTGTTGCAGATCCTAGAGAGAGCGCAATTTATTTATGCATTAATTTCCACTCACCGAATTTAACTTAATGTTCAATCACAATTGGAAATGTTCATTTCTGGCCTAGAACTTACATTTGTTTCCATGTGCATGACAATGAAAATGATAAATACTTGTATTCAATATACTTTGACCCTTCCAAATACGTTTTTGTTACATAATGTGTGTGGTTTGTACTGATTTACAAGGTAAATGAATGTTTCTGAATTTTTCGTTTTTGAATCTTTGTATTAGCATGTGTGTAATGTATGAAGACAGATTGGGTATATGACAAGGACATATTCATGAATATATACAGACATTTAGGTCTATGTACTTTGTGTGCACTCCTGTAGCTAGATTTGTCATCTGTGTCAGCTGATGTTTTTATTATTTTATTTATATCAATTTTTTTTTTTTTGGCTCACTCATAACAAGGGTAAAATGAGTCACTGCTTCTGTTTTACTCACTTTAACGTGATTGTTCATTAGCTCTTCATTCTTGCCTTGTTATGAAACCAGCAGTTTTTGGGGATTTTTTTTTTTTTTGAGTAATCCAGCCACAAGGAATAAAGAAATTTCAAAACCAAATAGACTTTTTGAGTTGATTTTTCGCTCTTACAATATAGTCCCAATTTAATGGAGAGAAGCTCATTCAAACCTGAGCTGAGAACTAATTGCAAGTGACCCATGGTTATAAATCAGACTGCTAGGTCTTCACCGAAGCTATTTGCCACATAGCTGTATTCTGAAGCATGAAGTCACATTCTAAAATGAAAATTAAAAGTAAAAAAGATCCAGAAACTAACACAACAAATGTAAAGAAACAAAATTTCAAGAGGTACAAGTAAAAAATCAAGCCAACTATGTCTCATTCAAATGACATTTTTCTTATTCACTTGCAAGATACAAAATCAATTATTCTTTCTACCTTCATACATCAAGTTAGAAGGCCTAAAAAAAAAAAAAAGAAAAGGGTTTCTGCTTCAACATGATGGACTTTCCATACTACTCTCCGCCTCACTGCTGACTCCTTTGAATAAAGTTCAAAATTCACATCAACACTTGTAGCTCACTTACAGTTTCAATGACACCCATTTTTTCTAGCAGTAAATGAAAACATTTTTGGCCTAGTTGCTGACTGAGTCCTTTCAGCACATTTTGCATGACATGTATAAGCTATTTGGTGCAAAATATTTCTTCATCAAATCATTTCACATCTTATAATACAGCACTTGGGCTACCATCCCACCCCTTGGTGAATGGAAAAGGTGGGATGTTAGCTGGACAGCGATGGGAAATAACCCACTGAAAGCAGTGAAAGCTTATTTTGGCACAAAGATAAAAAATTTCCCTTGGAACCATGGTTTGTACATGAATGATTTCAAGGATTAAAAGTTTGCCCAATTGAGTGCATGAATCACTTCAGGCTTGTAGTGAGACAAATCTGTCTCATTCAGAGTTAATTGATCATGCAAGAATGAACTATTGAAACAATTTTCTCTTCCAATGAACCAGCTCATTGGTCTAGAGCGGCATGTCCACAACAAAGCCTTGACATGTCAATCAGATTGTCCACTGATGAAGATCAAGCATGGAGAATTGTACATTTTAATTACCTCAGAAATTAACACTGCCAGAGACAGTTCTTAGATAGGGAATTAGGCCCAGTGCCCGTCATCTTGACATGAAATGGCAAACATCTTTTGATGCCTCCATGTCTGCCATCTGACAAGCGTTTGTGAACTTTCAAGGATTTTCAAAAAGGCTTGCAATTTTCAACATAACTTTTGATGAAACTTTTGAATAAATATGATGTGTTAATCTGTGGGTCACATTTTTCTGGAGAGCCATATTATATAAAGGAAAAAATTTGATTTCTTTTAAAAGTGGGATCTCAGACGGACTGGGATGTTAGAAGATAGAGTGGTAGCCAGAGAGTACTGTATAATATATCAGCTCAACAAATAAAGATCTTTTCTTGTAAGGGTAGGTAAGAACAAATCTTCAGATTTATGTAAAGAAAAATCCATCTGAAAAGGAACAATATTATGAAGTATTGAATTATAATCAAAGGTTGTCAGCATCACTACGTTTTATAATATAAATACCTGGTATCATAAAATAGTTGTATACAATAGAGGTCACATGGAGCGAGGTTGGTTATAATGAGATCAATCCAAATCTCCATTTATTTTCCTTTTTTTAAATATACTATTTAATCATGATCACCAATAACAAGGTCCTAATTGCCGAAAGGTCACTTATAACGAGGACTTTGTTGGCCCTTCAACTTGTGTGAGTGGCATAAAGAACAGCACTAAGCCCCCATACCTCAATATACATTATATATATATCAATACCTACATCACACACCTAATGTATGTTAACCATACACAACCATATACGTACAGTGTGATGACTAACAGCTCCTTGTGTGTTTCCATTGCCTGCAATTGCAGAGAAGTGGGGGTGTAATATATTGTGTATGCTCTTTGGACAAAGGCAGGCCTAATGGCTAGACTATTTCACAGTACATCCTTTTTTGCTACTCAAGATCAAATCAGTCTCTCTGCTCTGTGGTTATAGGCAAGTCTCCTATGTGGTTGAATACTTTTCATTACAGTTTCATTATCCCCATTGACTTCTGGTGTTAACATATGGCTTTTGCAAATGGACAGTTATAAATGGCCTCCTTTTAATTCGGCATTTACGGACTTGTTATTGGTGATCATGATTAAATAGTATATTTAAAAAAAGGAAAATAAACGGAGATTTGGATTGATCTCATTATTACCAACCTCGCTCTATGTGACCTCTTATATACAACTTCCATCTCGGTAATAAAACCTCTCCATCAAGAACTTCCTTTATTGATTTAAAGCTGCACACAATGTCTCCAACCTTTGAATTATTTGGTAGACCAAACTCTAGATGGCCCATGCAGTCAACATTCTTGTACAAATTACACAGAAATTCACATTACCTATATTTAATCAGAATAACAATTTCACAAATATTTGAATATTGGTTTCCTTATCTTCCCGACTAAAATGTTATGATATTTATTTAGATCTTTTGTTTATTTCAATATTCACATGCAGTTTTCATTTGATGCAATATTCAATTCATCAATTCAAACTAAGAAGTAATACTAACAGTAACAAGCAAAATTCAAAACCAAAGACAAAACAATGAGCTTATGATAACATTTGAATGAATCAAATAATTCATCAGCTGGCTCCCTAACCCAATGAACCATGACTATGTACACAAGCAACTAATACCCTTTAGCAACCGTAAAAAAACAGACATAAATGAATCTTTGTAACAGGCGCTATATTATCCGCCTCAATAATGAACCCTCAAGCCAAAAATGGAAATTCCTGACTATAATGAATTCTCGCCTCAAAACACCTGTATTTCCTTCTTTGATGAATAAGATTGTTCAAGACTCCCCCTTTAACATTTTAGGGAAAGCCAAAATATTATTAGCAACGTAAGTATGTTTAACTCCAGACATCTGGAAAACTAAAGCTCAGGTCAAATCTCCTGGCATATTGAAATAAGACTACTTATCAGCAATAGATCTTGGTTTCTATTAAGATGTAAATCCATGTCTAAATTTTAGATATTCTGTATCAAGAGTTAAGAGAGAACTTTTTTTGGCCCACACTTCAAATGGAGCCGCTCGGATAAACCATAGATTTAAATGCTATGCCTATATAGGTTTAACTTTCACCTTTAAACTATGAGCAAAGAAAAGATAAAGTATGGTGAGAATCCCTCAGAAATTGAGTGGACGGTCTTGAGTTCAATGACAATTCTGGAAAATACCTCGGCAAATCTATATCTTAATATTCATAGTTGATTTAAATTATACTGGCATCAAATGGAAAAAAATTAGATGTTAGCGATCATGAGACGGGCCCCCAGATCCGGAAATCTCTTGACAAAATCAGAGAATGTATGTGTGCAAAAAAATTTGCAATGTGTTTTTAACAAAAGAGGTTATGAGGTATGAATACGTTTTGCACTAACAAATGTCGATAAATTATAAATCTAATTGTCTCATATCTTAATCATTATAGAACTTTTAGCTGTGGGTGGTCCCGAAGAAAAAATAAGTGTAATGAATCCTTTAATTATTATTCTATTGCATTGAATACAAATGTCATGGTACAAGTTTCTATCACCATGTTAGTGTTTTAAATAGACTTCAAGGTAACAGTGAACATCAAGAAGATGAAAAACTTCACTTTTTCCTTTCATTTGCTAAGTGAATGTCAATGATGGACTAAACAATGCAGAGAGATAAGCTGATTAATTTTCAATTGCAGCCTTTACTAAAGCTTAATCAGTTGGATTTTGGGTTTAGAGACGTTATCATAAAAGAAGCTGGAGTGGTGAAAGGCTTAACAACATCCTGCAGCTTGAAGCAAAAACTGAAGAAAGAAGTTAAATTAAAAATATCATCCCCCACCCCCTGAGAATAATTAAGATAAATTTTTAAACAATATCCTCCACCCCCCTCCTCTCCCCCCCCCCCAAAAAAAAAACAAACAAAAAACAACACAAACAAACAAA
>JAOWAY010414703.1:0-14507 GCA_028565895.1 Goniobranchus geometricus | reverse complement strand
ATGATTCCAGAAATGTAGGGGAAAATGAATATGCACCAGCAATGTTGTCTTCCCTGAAGTGCTACTTTGACGGGCCCTAGCTAAAATCTGTATGTTTCTTTTGCTGTTTTTGGTCATTTTCTCATACTTAACTTCTCTAATCATTATTCCTCCGTTCGTAGAAGGGTACTTTTACTAGTAATAATAATAATAATATAATTATTATTATTTCAATGATGAATATTTACTAAGTGATGGAACAAGTAAAACAAAAAGAAGCTCTCCTTCATCGAAAAATTCACCACCATGATATGGAATTCTCTGAGGCAAATGTTGGTTCAAGTTAAAATTTCACAAGAGGCCAGTCAGGTCCAACATGCAGTCTTTCCTACTGCATTCAGTTATGATGCTTGTGTCAAACATTATCACTGCCAAATGCAACTTATACCATTTTCTCATGAAATACCTCAATCTACCCAAATCATCACATATGCAACTTCAAACCCAATCACACTGTAAAATCTCCTTCAGTACTTACCAAAGGTAACACCAAATTGGTTTTTGGAAGGGAATACAGAGAGCAATTATCTTGATAAAATATGCAAAATGAAATTCTAAATTTTGTTCCACTGGAATTTATAAGACCATTTTTACCACTTAAATAATACTGCGGACCATTCAAAACAAAAACAAAAATCTTGAAAGGCAGAGCAATCTTCACACTGAAAGACAATTAGACTAAGAAAAAGGTAAAATCTATACTGCTTGTGTTAATACTTCACTTTAAATCCTCTCTTTCCCTGGTTGGGTAATATACTTTGAATGTATCCACCTACACCAATAATATCTGGAGGTAAAGAAGTCTGACAAAATCACACCTGAGGTTAAATAGTGAAAAATGTAGATACATATCTTACCTTGAGTTGCTGAATTTTGGCAAATTTGTATATTTCTTCTTCCCACAATTCCTTTTTCTTTCCAAGAATTTTTACACACAAGCATCCAGCCTCGTCATAACATTCCTCTTCTAACAAATAATTCAAATACGCCCTGCCAATGGCCTGCACAGACATAAAAAAAAAGTTGATGGGTTGGTTCGTTTATAAACAACATATGCAATAGATATTCAAAGAAAAGATAAAAGATTTGACTGGAAGAAAACAGATTGTATAAGAGTCAAAATTGAACTGTTCTCTCATTCATTCAACTATTTACATTCTAACTTTTGTGTTTCTTGTTTACAAATACTTTACTCCGTTATCAACAATTTCTATGACATTTCCTGCCTGAAAAGAACATAGCTTTCAGCTATTCATTTACACAAACCTATTTTATATGTAAAATCAGCATTTGTCCAATAAAATGTAGTCCAATGTTTCATTTAATCACCTGTAACTTACAGAATATGTGTGAGTTCTGAGCTCTTTGCTGTGCTCTGACGCAGCTGCCATTGCCTCCTAACAAGAAACAAAATATTGCAATTGATTAAAAGAGATCAAAAAAAAGAAAAACAAAATGCTTTTAATGCTTTGGCTAAAACTTTTAGAGGCATTAAATTGTCTATCTTTCTTTGTTTTTGTTATGATAGCTATCAAAAGTGATCCTACAATTAAGGCAGAAGGAAATTTTTCCCATTCAAAAAAATAGAATCTATTGAAATTAAATCATTACACTAGAAACTTACATGAGGGCCCTTTAAACTGTATAAATATATCAGCGAAATTACCTACCTAAATAAAAGAAGCTGTGCATTTTATGGCATGAAAAATACAATGAAATCAATATTACTGATGAGGACACAACTCACTCCAAGCATTCGACAAGGATACACAGAGAAGGCAGCTTCACTGGACAACAGACAAGGATTTAACTCAGCAATATAGTTCCAAACATTTATTGGACAGGTAAAGTTATAACAATGGTTTCTTGAATTTCTAGTGATACATGAATCGAATGGTGGATTTAGTTTTGCAGCCAATGATGATGATTGCACATATTTCAATCTGCTGTTATGACTCAAATGTCCAGTGAAGACAGTTTTTGTAGATGAAAACACAATACATGTAAAGGCTCTTTTCAATTTCAAGTATTGTGGTTAGTTCACTGACAGTTGAGTTGGGGTTGAGACAATAATCAGTAATCTATCTGGGATCTTCTCGAGTGCTTGAGTATAAATTCTAAAGTTGATCTAGCAAACCCCTGGGAAAAAAATCTGTGAAAAAATTACCTTCCTCTAAAGGTTGAAGGCTATTATGAAACTATTAGATCCTACTTCAGTTAAGGATGAGTTGATCAGCTTCAGACAACATGTGTAAATTAATCTTGGATAACTCAAAGGCGATGCAAAAGGTCTGAATGCTGGTTTGCAACTAATCTGACTTAAGTTGTCACATGACCATGAAACCTTGTGAGTGTTAATATTGGCTTTGAAAAATCGTGTTCTGAGAGTGAAGTATCGCTGACATTCAAAATCTACTTGTCATAATGGTTGCCATGCCAGCAGGTGATGTAGGTTACTATGACAATAACAAATGATTACTTTAATCAACCTGATCTTTCAAAGTATGAGAAACCTTAGGCCATAAACATTTTACCACAACCTTCTAATAATCTTTCACTGTATCATCTCGACATGATGTAGGATAAACAGTTTTTCAGCTGATATTGAAAGAAAATTGAAGGAATTAAGACAAAATGCAGTTCTCCTAAATCTCACTTAACTGATTATAAACAATTCAAGAAACATTTATATCAAGACACTTTGTTATGATTCAAATCTTTGTTCTTTTCTCATTTTATAAGGGTAACAATGTAATTTTCATCTTTAAAATTTATGTAGTTTGGGCAATTTATTGATCAGGGTGTATCAACAATGCTCATGTTATCTTTGATTCTAAATAGAATTGATTTTTGTAATTTTTTGCTTATTGATAGATTGCAGAAAGTCCAAAATAAGGACAGCCAGGATAACAACATTAACTCATCCCCGTAAACATAATTGGCTGCCAATTAAAAAGTGCATTGACTTTCATATTCTGCACCATACTTTTAAATATTTTACTGACATGTCCCCAAAATTTTATTTTATGTCTTTCAGCTTTAGCTCCTCCTTTTATGGAACAATATTTATTTTCTAAAAAGATCTAGCTTGTCCTAAGATATCTTCAAGAAGAATTTGAAAACTGGTCTGTTTAGGAAGGCTTTTAAATATCTTTTATCTTAATTCTTAATCGATAATTGATATGACCCTTTTAATGTTTAAATGTTGTGACATATTTTATAATGTATTTAAATGGAAATGGTTACGTTTAGCATAATAATATTCATTATTTATTACTCACAAGTCTGTGGTGTTTGAATATTACCGTGCTTGTAACTATTTTAATGTAAAGCACCCATATTATTTTTGTATTATCATTGTCTTAAAACTTAGCTCTTATAGTGCTGCTAATAAAAGGTTTACCTCATATCTTCCATGTTCCATCAACCAAGATATGTGATCATCCTGGTCCCTCAAACGTGCCATGACAATGTCTTTTGGGCTGACTATGAAGTAAAGATTCTCTTCAGCAATGCACTCTGAATGAAGAAAATATGATGTATTGAACAAAATTTTCAAATGAAAGGGAAAGAAGAATGTTCATCCCAGTCAATCATTCATCTTGTGGCAGAATTTTGATACGGTCTTTATTCAATCAGTATTTTCAACTGTTATAAGAAAATAAAATACAAGCCAAGAGGGAAACAAGAAGACCTAAACAAAGGAATATGGATGGAATTTTGTTAATAAAACATGATGTCTGTTGATGTGACAGAGAAAGAAACCTTGGAACAGGACATGTTGGAGATTTGAGATCTGCTGTGGCAAACCATACTAAGGATACGCTGGAAAAAGAAAATGAACGATATTTTTATCCCAAACATTACATCAAATGATTACCATTTACAATTCATGGAACGCCCATGCTATTTAAAAAAAAAAAAAACATTTAAAAAACAATGGCTTGGCAAAGTAAAAGTCTCTTGACATTCTTCTACTGTATTTCACCTGAGTATAATATACAGGATTAATGATGAAATGATATAATCTAATGCAATTTTGTATTCATAGGCAAAAGATAAGTCCCTTTAAAAGCAATGGCAAAATGATAAAATTTCAGAAAATTTAAAGGGTGAGAAAAAGCTGCTTACCAAAATGATAATCATTACACCTGTACATTTCAAATCCTCGGATCGTGAGAGCATCATTTGATATCTCTTCGAAATGTTTCCGATGGGGATCTAAAATCTGTAAATGAGGTCTATTTGCTTGAAATCTTCCTCCCTGAAAAACAAATTAAAACAAAAAAAAAAATCATTAAATTTTCAAAAAGGTCTATTCAAGCTCACCTTAAGTATAAGAAAGATTCATTTCGAACTGTTTTCTCCAAATGAAAAAGAATAGTATGATATGACCATATATACAGTATCTCATCTGCATTTTATATTTTACCTCTGCTTCGTCATTCTCCTTGTCATATGATAGAACTACAATATTTGTGGCCAAAGGTGCAATCCCACAGATGTAGAAATCAGTACTGAACATGGATACTGGTGAAAAATGATTCAAACATAAAATAAAATTTCACTTCCAACCAATATCGACATTCAATAAATAGTTCATTATAAACTCAATTGCTTCCAAAACTTTCCCTCATTGATACTTTATAAAATATCAACAACAAAAAAACACACACAAAAAAAGTCATCACAATTGAAAGGTTATTTGCAAAACAAGTATCTGATGGCTTGTAATACACCTAATGATAACCTTAAAATCCAGTGAGTTTTCTGTACTATTATAAAAAAACAAAAATACTCAAATGTCTTTTAAACCTATGTAAAGGTCATAGTGTCTCCAGCTCGAAGATAAAAGCTTTTGGTCAGGCTTTAACAAACATTTGTCTTTGTTATTTCCAGCAAGACTATCACTTTGTTAGATCTATCGTTAAGTAACATGCAACTGCTCCATCAAAGTCTGTGTCATGCTACCTACTTATTTCCACATATCTTGGTGGCATGTTTTCTTTCAGCTCACTTTTGTCCTGGTCTTTGACCACACATATCTACAAAAAAGAAGTTTGAAAGTATTTGAGGATTTTAAAATCAAATACATGCATGAAGTCATATCATGTTCGAAATATAAAAAAAACCCAACCCCAAAACAGAAAAACAAAAACACACATACACTTCACCTCTTTCCTTTATTTCATACAGTCATTGTTGTTGTGATCCTACACTGTTAATTTATCTACTCTTCTACATCCATTCCACAGAGATATATCTACATGCTTTTTGTATTTATCTCAAACACTCTTATAATGAGTTTCTGGTTACTGATTTGCATGGAAGGAGGTCTTATCTCATTCACTTGAGTTTTTGGCGACTGAATAAGAAGAGTTCAGTTGTTTTTCTCAGAGTGCCAATACAATCAACATTGACTGATGGGATCAAATCTTTTTTGTTGTCTAGGTTTCAAGGCAATGAGTTATAAGCTGTAATCATAAATTGGTCTTATCTGATGAGTTCCTTTGCATTGAGAAAATGATTTTCTTTGCTCAAATACTCATAAAAAATCTTTCAAAGAAAAAAAAAAAGGAGAATACAGAATTGTCATGTTTATCCTTCAAGAATTTTTCTTGTACAGTCCTTATACTGCATTATACAATGACATATAAATCAATCATCCATAAAGAAACATTTAATCAACTTTACAGTCACTCATTTCATTATGGCATCATCTTATAAATTGATGTCTATGTTAATCCTTTACATTGAAAGATTCTTTTGAGTAAACTCATACAAAGTCCTTCAAAGCCTGATGTAAAAGACAAGTGGTTCAATAAAATGGCATGAATGGTCTTACCTTTACCGTGTCCCCCCAACCAATCAAAAGAGTACGGGCATCCCTCCAAACCAGATGACAATGATACATCTCTGGTCTAAGGCTGCAAACAAGGGAGAAACAACCATTTTGAGTCAAAACCCTCTGATAACAAATGTAAGTTCTCAATTTCATGCTTATGAAGATAATAAAAATGGTTCAGAGCTACTAAGCAAATAAACATACAATAATGGGAAGTTACTCTCATAAAAGATGAATATTTGGAGAAAAGAGTACTTTTTGAAAACATTATAAAATTAAAATCCAATACAAAGTTGCATCTTAAGTGAAGCAGGGAAGGCCAATATTCTTGTTAGCTTAAGTGAAATAGAGAAGGCAAATGTATAGTTACATTGTTATATTAGGTGAAATAGGGAAGGCCAATATAAAGTTACAGTATCATATTAAGTGAAATAGGGAAGGCCTATATAAGGTAACATTGTTATCTTCAGTCAAATTGGGAAGGCCTATATACGGTAACATTGTTATCTTAAGTGAAATAGGGATGGCTGATATAAGGTTACATTGCTATGTCAACTGTAGAAGGAAAGGTCAATATAAAGTTAGTATGGTGTCAACTGAAATAGGAAAGGCAGATATAAAGTTACATTGCTTTGTCAACTGAAATAGGAAAGGCAGATATAAAGTTACATTGCTTTGTCAACTGAAATAGGAAAGACAGATATAAAGTTACAGTGATATTTCAATTGAAATTGGGAAGGCCAATATAAAGTTACATTGCTACGTCAATTGAAATAGGAAATGCCACTATAAAGTTAAATTGCTATTTCAATTGAAATAGGCAATATAGTTACATTGTGAAGTCACTTGAAATAGGAAATGCAGATATAAAGTTACATTGCTATTTAATTGAGACAGAAAAGGCTGATGTAAAGTTTCACTATGTTGTCAACTGAAAGAAGTTTAAGCAGTTATGAAGTTAAATTACTTTGTCAATGTTGTATTAAGTGTGAAATTATAGAATCTTCTAGATCTATCTTTGACTTTTTGAATGGCCATTTTCATCCAACCTTCCCATTCAGTGAGCAAGTCACACATCGTGTTTCTTAAAGTGAGAAGAAAATGCTATTAAAATTATAAAATAAAAACATACTCATGGTCTTTGTCAATCTTTGAAATTTTCGTTTTTGATGTCATATCATACACTTTCACACCCTGTTGATATAGAGAAAGTGTTCAACAGAGGTATTATTATTTGTCAATAAATTAACTTAATTTAACAAATATATTTCTTGCATTGATAGTATGAAAATACAGAATGGGTGGAGGAGGGAAGCAATTAAATAAGGAAAAAAATAGACACATACACCCATGGTATGTAATGATGACTACCCTTTATATAAAATCAGTCATTTGGAGTGTCTAAGGATTGGGAAAACATACAAAGTAATGATATATGAATATTTGCACAGAAACAGAAAATAAAGAAAAATGAACAAAAGCCCGCCGAAATACTAAAACTAAAAAATACATTAATAGAGAAATGCAAACTTTAAAGTGATTTCATTCCATAATGAACAATTTGCTACCGTTGATCTTATCAGTTCAAGGTCATCTGATATTTTGAGTTTTTGACGGTTCTGAATGAATTGAACATCTTTATTTAGCTAGCACCATATGAAAAGCTGTCCATAGGCTTCCTTTGTATTTAATTTGTGATGAAAACATGTGATAATTGCCTTGTCAGCAGGTATTATATCTGTGTTTCTTCTTCATTTGCATCTGAATAGGCGCTAAGTATTTAAGATCTGGCGGGAAGAGGATCTTGTTGAATAACTCATGCAATGATTTATTGCATATTTATGTGGGATTATAGGTGTTAGGGACTCTTCTCATTTGTTTCCTGCAATATGCATGTAGACTTTGTATTGACCTCAGCAAGGAAGACAAAAATCAAAACGGTTGGGATAAAAAATGAAAGACAGATAGACACACAGACTATCAGCAAAAAGTAAGAGGGAAAACAATGAATCAGACTTACAAAATTATTGGCCCAGGCAACAAATTCCCCTCCCCACTTGATACTCCGAATTGGACCTTCCCCTTGGTGTATGACGGTCATCTTATGGCGACCAAGAAACCCACTTTTTTCATTGACAATTAACTGGAAGGAAAAACAATAATGAAAATGAGAGAACATCCAAAGCAATATTGTTTTCACCTTTTTTCTTTAAACTAAAACATTTCCTTTCTGTGACATATCAGATGGTATGAATTCATATTGGCTCAACAGTGTGAGGGCCCACATCAAATGGTCAAGCTAAAGTAAATGACCAAGCCCATTATTTTCAACAGAAAATCCCTATCAGTATTTCCAAGTCTGCCAAGGGCAAATTTTCTGGGTGAAGGGTTCATCCCAGAATATCTTAGTGAAGAGACATATATATGTATCATTAAGTTGGAAGAAGGAGCACCTGAGACAGGAAATATAGGAAGAGCCTGCCTCCTAAGGAAACAATTATTTTGTTATACATTTTCCTTTAAAGGCCCTATGACGAATGGTCAAAGAGGATTTAAATAAAAACCTGGTGTCTAGTAAAGTTGTATGGCACAAAAGACACACAAATAATAATAAAAATAAAGTTAATAATAATGATAATAATAAAATTAATAATAATACCAAAAATAATGATGATGATGATGATGGTGGTGGTGGTGAATATGTGATATTTTTATGCTAACTCAAAGCAGGCAGATACACAAGCGGCGCCTCTCTCTCTCTCTCTCTCTCTCTCTCTCTCTCTCTCTCTCTCTCTCTCTCTCTCTCTCTCTCTCTCTCAATATGCCAAGCAAGAGAGACATAAGAAAAGAAAAATGTATGTCTGTTGTTCAGTTGATGCAATCAATGTGATATTTGTTTGACTGTCAGTACAAAGACTAACAAAAATAGTTGGTGTCTAGAATATTTAGCAAGCAAGAGATGGACCAGACTGGAGCCCATTGTATTTCATATCTCGAAAATTAAGATAACATTAAAACTTTATTCTAGCTTTACACAAGAAACCAACAAAGAGAAAGTTTCCATTAAAAAATTCTACAGGACACATTTGTCAGTCTTGTTTACATAGACATAGAGGGAGAGAGATTAATGAAATAAGCAAATGTTAACGATTAAACAAGAAGATGATTCATATTAATATAGTCTTACTCTACAAACCTTTTCATCGCCCGTAACATAACACCTTGAGCTGCCTGGCCTAGAATAATTTGGATCTAAAGAAATGGCTTTGACAGGACGATCAAAACTGACAACTTGGTTGTTTTCAGTAGCATACAATCCAGTAATAATAACCTGGAATAGACAACATATTAATTCATATATGTAAGTAAAAAACAAATTGTTCACATATCATCTGACTGTGTCGATATGTTCATAACTCGTGCTACAGTCATTAGATATTAGATTACACATGAGAAATAAAAGTCCTGTGGTCTCAAATATTCATCTTCCTCAAACTGTCAGCATTGCTTTCAAAAGATTTTAGTTTTTATTTTGTATTATTCTAATCTTTAAATGTTCTGCCTATTTCTCTAACTCTAGTTCTTGGAGACATATAAGAACAGAAATATTACCCTGCCATCATCTGAACAGCTTGCAATGTAATCTCCGCAGCCATCAATGCTTATCTGGTTGACCGTCGTAGAATGCTGTGACAAGACACATTCAAAGATTCAGTAATAGTACTTTTAAGTAACAACGATGACTACAAATAAAAGGACTTTAAAACACGGACAAAATCATATCTACTTTGTGACATACACATATAATTCTCTTTTTGAAAACTTTAAATAACCAAGAAAGGTACAAACTTGTCTTATATTTTTTCCTTTGTCAAGATATGAGTCACTAGATACAGAAAAACACAATAACATTTATTGGCATTTGTAATCTATAAGAAAACTAGAATGTGAGACAATTTTAAAATTCTATTCACACTTAATATTTTTCTCTTTGAAAGTTTCATTGCAGCTAAAAATGAAGTGCCATATTTTGAGGTTTAAATTCTTGAGGCAGCCATATCCCCAAATCTCTTTTAATTTTGTCATTTTGCATAAAATATGATGCCCTTCTCTAAACAATTCATCTTGATATATTGACCTCATTCACAGAAGATGTCATTAAAACAAACCCATACAAAATTAGAAAAGAAAATGATAAATCAAGCTCACAGCCATGATTTCTTTGTCCCTGATGTTGTTACCAGTGTGATCCAAGATATGAATAACTCCCCAATGAGTTCCTAGAGCCAGAAACTGAAAAAAAAACCAAAAAAAAATCAACTGGTTGAATAAAAATATATTTCTCCACATCATATACCCTTATATATTATAAAATAAATGCAGAAAATGGCTGTATGTCAAACATTACATTATATCTATCTGCATTGAGAAAGTGAACTTTCTCCTAATATCTCCAAGTTAGACTTGAAATGAATCCATATATTTTGCACACAGACAAAAACATACTTTGGTGACAAATAATGAAGCAACATAGAAGATTGAAATAGAAATGAAAAGCTCTCACAAGAACTACTGTACACTAATGGCTATTTATTGCTCTTTGATTATATAAGCTCATAAAACCATAACGTTAAAAAAGCCAATTACTTTAGTGTGGATGGCAATGCAGCTGGCTGCATCTCTGCTGAGGATTGAAGTCAAGTCATTTGTCATTCGATCATACTTCAACTTTGGTTCAATCTGAAGACAAGAAGAGAACCTTTCACTGATTGAATTTCAAATTAAGGCAAACAAGAGATCATATCATCAAAACATCAGTCAATTCATTTAAAAAACCCACTTGTATCATGTGACTCCAGGCATGCTGTGTCTCCTAACGATTGAGTCAACAAAAGACAAGCACTACCAATTTCCACAACAGTGGGTCACCAACTTACTAATTTAGATAAACCAACAAAACATGGATGCATAAACATGACCAAACTTGTTGGGTCCTACATCAGTTAGCTTTTATTAAGCCCGCAGATATTCATCTCAATGTTTTATTTTAGCTCCTGGTAAGTTTCTTGCATAAAAAAATTCTATCATCCAATGATTTTTTATTAAAACTATACACATCCATTAAGTGCACATATTGCCACGTTATAAATAATCACTTTTACCTCTTCAGAATCTTCTGATTCTCCATCTTCCTCTTCATCATCATCATCATCATCGTCTGTCAACTCCTCCTCTCTGGACAGAAACTTCAGAAAGAAGAAAAAGAATTAACAGACATATATTTTAAAACACATTAAAAACAAAATTAACCAAAAAGAGACAAAAATTAAAAGCAGCATAAATATTTGGCAAATTTTGACGTCACTTAATTATTTTGTTAGAAAAAAAAAAGATAAACAAAAGCACCTGCTGCCATGAGTGAAAAGGTGTGTTATGTTACTGTTGTTTTTATTACAATAGTATGCACATCACAGGTAGAGTGGGGAGTGAAATATACAAAAGCCCTGCAATCTGCTATATATGAATTTTATGATACATAACAAGGATGAAAGAACAAAAGCCATCTGGGAATGCAGATTGCAAACATACCTTCATCATGCAATAACAACGGTAGTATTGATGGCTGTTAACAGGTTGAGGTGCTCAACCAGTTAGCAAAGTGTCTATTGATGGTTCTAATTCCACAACTTCTACTAATTATATCACGATGAAACAGAGTACCTACTCAGCAGGGAAGTAAACAAACAAAAACTGTATATTGCCAAGCTCCAGATAAGTATATAAATTCAGCTTTAAATGCTTAGAATCTCCAGTTGAAAGCTGACCACACTATGCCATACTCAGATGACCATGGCCTGAAAGGAAGTCTACTTTTAAAATCAAGGATGATAAGGAAATTGAAATGGTATCTTAACTTCCTTACATGAATGGTATTAACTTTATTTGAAAATGAAAAGACTCTCTCCCATGTCAACCATCTATGGCAAAAATTGTGCTTCTGGACTCAAATTTTCGATTTTCAGGTTTTGTGCTTTTCAATTTCCCTCAACATTTCTGCACATAAATTTAACATGCTTCGTTCTCTTTGGCCATTTTCGACCCCTAGAAATGTCTCTATATGACAGTAAACAAAACCTGCGCTTCAAAGTCTTACATGGTTGCATAACATTAGAATGACCGTTTTCCCTTAATCCTTGGTCGCTATTTGACTGAAGCCTGTGGACAATAGTCAGGCAATACATGGTGCCAGGCTTGGTGAAAGGAAGGAGATGAAAATGCTCTCTAAAATATGTTTGAAGCACAGAAGAAAGAGAAGAAGAGAAAAACAAAGCACAGATTAGCCCAGGATAGATACAGGAAAAAGAAGCAGAGGTGGGTGGTCCCACAGACCAGGCAGGGATGTTTTGAATTTCACTGGACAGCTTAGTGTTTTTTTTCTTCAATTTCTGCAAAATTTTCCTCACAAAACATTCATTAGCTGTTTCCTCAAAATCTTTTCTTTTTTCACTAGTTTGCATTCTCTGTCCTCATTTCTTGACCAATCCAGGTAAAAATTGGCACTTACAAAATTCAAAGTCATGCAAAAATAGTAATACATAGACACTTGAACACTTTTTCTCATCTTTGATTTTTTGGCACCATAATCGACGAAAAAAAATTCCCAAGTACACAGATTATTTTTGTGATTTTTTTCAACTCTGTAGTAAATGAAGTAATGCTAAAGTCGCTCTAATTTGTTTTAGTACATCTTATTGGAAGACTGCTTGACAAGTTTTAATTTCATAGCATATGATTTCACAGAGAGGATTGATTTTGAGGTTAGAACTATTTTTAGATTTTAAAATTCAAGATGGCGGCCATTGCCATAGCAGCCAAAATATAAAATGTCATTTTTTTACATTTTCCCACTAATCTGAGGGTGCTGAATCTGGTCATGATGATTTAAATCTTGTATCGGATAAAACTGTGAAAATGACCCTCATGACCTGTTCCCCCCGTTAAGCAAGAAAATGGACATTAATTTCTTCACTTGACTCAGATTTTAAATCAGTACCTAGCAATAGGCTGGTATTGTTGCACTAAATTTGCTGCATTTTACTGCATACTCCCCTGGGGGTTTGCCTGCAAGGGGATATCGTATTGTAAATAAAGCCCTTTGAGACTGTTCATAGAATGGCGGGAAGTGCTATATAAAAGCAACCTTTTTCCTTACTCTTACTTCATTAGATGTGTTCAGATCCAAACTTTGAGATGCCTTTTTACCGCAAGTTTAAAATCTCATTTTCATCAGTTGCTGATTCTTGGTCAGCCCTTTTGAAAACCAGTTGCAAATAAAAATGGTATGAAGATGGATCAGTCAGAGAAATTTATGAAATTATGAATAAAACATTCTTAAAACAATGCACACTTTTACAGATGCTTCACAGGATGTGTCAAAATCACCCATATTAACTGTAATGACTGTGTTTCAATTTGTATTATAACAAGTGATCCTTGAGCATCCTAAGATGTATTAAAAAACCACTGTCAGTCAACAGTGAGCAATGAAAGAACAAATCAACTAATGACCATTTAAGCGAAATCACAATTTGCAAAGAAATTGTTCGGAGTGCAGGTTTTGAATGTATTTACTATTATAAAAAATTTAATTGTACTCTTGAAATCTCACAGAACCTTTCTTTTTAAAAACTAAAACCAAAGTTTTAAAAGCATGATATTTGGGGGTTGCTTATTTTGTCTGGTTTCCCTATGTTGGTAAAAGAAAGAGGAAGAAGAGGGGGGAGAAAGGCACGAAACTCAGAGAAAAGGACTATTCACGAGAACAAAGGCAAGGACACAGGTACACCCTCTCGACGCTCGACTACCTAGTGCTTTTCTTCCATACACCTTTTCTTGTCTTGGTCTCTGAGATGCAAAGGCCAATCAGTTGCCCATCATAATTTTAATACATCTTGGCATTTCCATTCTAAAATTCTATCTCGCCTCTGACAGCTTGTCTGAATGGTCCCCTGTCAATATCAGTGTCTCAAATACTGTGGTGGTATCTTTTGCACGGCCTGTCGCACAAAAGGGCCTCTTGACGTGGTCTTACTTCCTGGCCACAAAAAATGCAGATAGCCACTTCCATGACTCTGATATGACTGTCTGAATCTGTAGGGAAGAGGCTTTTGTAAAGCTGGCTGAAGATGAATTGTGTATAATGTTCTCAAAGGTCAATGAATGGAAATTAATTGAATCTACCATTCTAACAGTTAAGGTCACTCTGGTGTACTTTGTACTACGGTGGAGGAATGTGATTCCCACTTTGTTTTGGTGAACTCGCAAGTGGTTGAAGCCCAGATTCTAGATCAACAAAAGTGTTTACTACACAACAGCCTACAGAAAAATTCTTTGCTGAGGCACACACTATCCATTTTCGGCCGTTGAACTCAGCACGCGTTTCTCAGTTGTGATGACTTCACCGTGTGCATAGATGCCACAACCAAATTTTGAAAAAGGAGGAACTTAACGCGGAGAATGTCGATTTCCGCGACAAACGACACTAAAACAACACAATGGACACCGGTACAGTGCGTCCAGGCAATGAGATTAGATTTAGACCAAAGAAACAGTCACTAAATTG
>JAOWAY010414592.1:0-14507 GCA_028565895.1 Goniobranchus geometricus | reverse complement strand
CCTCCTTCTTTTTCATCTTCTCATACCTCTTCCTCGTACAGTATTTACCAGCCTATAATGTGCTCCTGCATATAACATGCACCCCTTACTTCAGAAAGCAAAACCTGGTTGAAATTGTTTACCCGTCAGATTATGTAAACCCTGACTCACCTCCATGCATATTTTGTTACCAATCAAGAACAAGTGGATGAAAGTTGAAGTAGACCTAGCATTTTGCAGATGTCAAATGTCATGTAAAACTTCCATGGAAATAGATTTTAGCAGCAGCTCATCAAGCACCAGAGGAATACAGGAGTCTATTTCACTTCTTAACATTTTATATACATCCAATTTATATAACAATAGAAAAACCGGTGGTACTTGTGATATATTACAGGCATTCTGCTTAATTGACTTGGAATATTTAGAACATGATGGTATGTACAATACATCTTTAGGCCAAACTCTTTTTGTCACAGAACAATGAAAATTGACTTTATAACTACTAAATCTCTTAACAGTTTCAAGGCTTCAGTTAATATGAAATCTGTGGCTTTCAGACATCTATGCGACTCAATTTTGTAAAATGTTAGATTCTTCAACATAAGACAACTTAAGCTTATGATCCTATCCAGCTTTAGTCAATGTATTAAGATATGATATTGTTTAATTGACCTGCCAACTAAAAATAAGTTTTCTTTCTTTAAAAACTTCAGGAAATTTGGAACACTTTTGGAATTCTCACGATGTTTGGCAGTTTTGGCTGGAGCCATTTATTTAAAGAGCGGGATGATTTTCCAGGACCTTGCTTTTACAGGCCTTGTTGCCTTCTTCGGCCTGTCTGCCATTTTATGGGGTGTCTTGACTTGCCTTCAGTATCAGTTTCACGTAAAGTCAAAGAAAGTTGCTTAATTTGACACAGAAATGATTTGATGATTATTGAAATTCATGATGAGTACAATCTTACTTTTGTTTTTTATTTAGAAACAATAAAAATTCTACACTTGTTGAAGATTTCTTACGAGATATTACTTGCCAGTTCTGCTTTCATTACTTTTCAATCATCAAGAGGACTTTCAGATTTCTCAGGCACATTATTATACATAAAAGTTATTAAAAGTTCTCTTTGATTTTGATCATGTTGAGTAAGAAAGAAAAAGTGTGTCAGCTATGCAATGATTGTAAAATATCAAATTTTCCTTCTCTGTCGTCCACATCAAAATTGTACCTGCAAATGATTAGATTTATTAGGGTTGTTTTCATCATTTCTAATAACTTGTATTCATTTTATAAAAGTTATTTAATAATTGGTTTACATTATGCATAGCCATACACCGACTCAAATTTCAGAGATTTGATTGTCCAGATAATAGAAATGTACATTAATTTTCTTTTTTAACATCATAAATGATGTCCCTCTAGTAGTTAATCTAGTCTTTTGGAATCACAAATGTGTTGCTACTGGTATGTTGATGTCATTGAGGAAATTTCATACAACAAAGCCATCAAAACCTCTATTTCCCATGTTTTTCTTCTTCAACTTTTATGGATAATCAGTTCCTGCCTTCAAGCTTCGTTATTGAGATTTTTTTTTTAGGAGGATTTAAAGAAACTTTATTTTCAGAAGTCCATGAAAGACAAATACGGAGCATACTATGTACTTTACTGATGTCGTAGTATGGCCTACTGTGGAATTTTTAACATCAATTTAACCGTAAATCCTCTTGAGACTTTGAGAAAGGAATAAGAGGAAATTACCGCCCCTTACCTTAATCCTCTTCATGCCAGTAAGTACGTTAGGCTTGGACGTCTTCCTTCCACATTTGTTTGTCCCTTGCTGTCACCCTTGCTCTCTCCCTGGAAGGCCGTCCCTCTTCTTATTTTTCTTTCTCCACCATCCTGCAGCATGTTGAATTGGGGCATCCTCTCGACCTTCTTCCGTCTGGTGTTCATCCCTTGGCACTGTTACTATTGTAATGTTTTGTGAGTACACATGTCCTATACCTTCTTCTTCTCACCTTACTGCTGACTTTTTTTTTTTTTCTGTTCCTTCTATCTCCACAATTCTCCTGTACCTTATCAGTTGTTGCCATCTCATCCACTCATCCTGAAGATTCTTCTCATCTGCTTGTGTATAGGTGTCAAGTCATGAGGGAATTACCCATTACTAATGATGTCATAACACCGACTATTCAGCTACTCTAGAATTAGTCACCTAATATATTTATATGCACTCCTTCTGTTCCACAAAATGATATGAATTATTGTTTTTCACAATTTACAAGGATTAATTCTACTTTATACTCCTGTCATTGGGCTAGGAAATTATGAATTTTTATCTAGTTCTGATCTTGAAGCAGATCTTCTTTAATTAACCTTGTGATTTCTTATACTTGCTGTGATTTATTCATATTCAATACAGTAGAAGCACCCAGTAATCAGTGATTTTAGTATAACTGTAGCCACAAGTATGCCTTATTTCTGATTTCTCTGTGTACCATTTCCTTCAATTTGAATATGTAGTCCATTTAGAATTATCAATACTATCACCTTGAGAAATTTATTTGTGCTATGACTAGTGTCAAGCTTTGCGGCTTTTGAGATAAACCAACTTTACTTAGATAAGATTATGCGCAACAATTGGACATGTTTTATACTCACCAAAGATGATGATATCAAAAGTAGTTTTGCATGATTTGTAGAGGACTGTGTCTTTGATATTCCAATCAGTTTTGTTGCACAAATTCAGAAACAAGTCCGATATTTTTCAGGGATTTTAAAATAATGTTGAAGAAAAATTTACCAATGATTCTATTTCCATATTTTTCGAATACTCTTTCTTCCCACAAATCAATGAAATTTGATAACTGTTATGGTTCATGAGTTTCATTTTCATCTGTACTTTTAATTTCTATTCCTTTTATATTTCTATTTTTCTTGATTTGCTTAAATATAATATGTTCTTTCATTTCTTTTATATTTTTTAAGAATAATTTTTTACTGTTAAGTGTATATATTTTTTTAATGAATATGTGTACATTGTATGATTGAATTATGCACTTCTTAATAAAGCAAGGCAGATATAGCGGACCTTGTACAGATATTATACAGGGTGTTCCACATAAAACCCAACTCATGGGGCTCTTTTACAGTATTTGTTTGGTTTAAGCGATGCGTCTGCACCAAAATGCGTTAAGGCCTTCATGTTGAATACGAAAGCCTATGCCCAACATATTCATAAAGACTAAGCTTGATCTATAGATGTTTTCACTGTAATTCTATAAGTTGAATTTCTAGATCTACATTATCTGCCACAAAAAATCTAGATTTCTCGATCTAGATATTCAAGATGATTTTATTCATCAGAATAATGTGATGATATGACCATAGATCTGATCTTTATAGATTCAGATCTAATTGATGCAAATAGAAAAGGTGAATAATAAATTCATGAGATGTTGATTCTAGGTCTAGACAGATCTAGGTCTTCGATTACCAGTTTTTTAATGTGGGCTCGACATTATTCAGATGTGTCTATGAACACAAAATAAAGTTGAATAGTGAGTATTATTTGATATTTTTAATGAAAATGGAATAATTGGAAAATTTTAGGCTAATGGATGAAGAGAAGGGAGAGACAAGAAAAAGAAAACTTGATTAATTGGTATTGAACTGTAAAGAAATTGAAGCATTTACATTCAGACGTTCAATATGAGGCAATAATCTAATGATGAGATTTTGGCATGCATTGAAGTCTATGTATGGAATGGACTACTGAGGCTTTATGGGTTGCATTTTATATGGAACACCCTGTAGTAACTTTCTATTGATATGTGGTTTCTTTGATTCCTTTTTTTCTCCACTTTATCAGAGAACTATGATTTTAACATCAATTTTGAACATAAGCTGTTGTGAAAAATTGTACAATTTATCAATGGTTACACAAGAAGAATCAGACTTTGAGATCTTGGCCTATAAATACAAACTCCTGTGGTCAGTTTTGTTCAGCATTTTGTTACAAGATATTAGCAGTACTTTATGCTCTCAATGATGTTTCTGCTTCAATGAAGTCAGTTGAATTTTGATATTTCAGTTTGTTTTCTTTGTTGAAAAGAAGAAAAGGGCAACACATTTAATGGGAACCCAAAATATACAAAGTCACCCAAATCATTCCAGTATTGATGGTGTTATGGACATGCAAAGCTCCTTTGATTAAACAGTTATGGTACAAATCTATACAACAAAAGAAAAGGTTGAAGAAGAAACAGAAAACATCATTGATCTATCGTTAAAGGTTTTTGTGGAAAATTGTAGATTATTCATCAATCAGTGAAATAAGAATAAGCAATGACAATATTATACAAGGCCCTTGTTGTACATCTAAGGGCTGTTCACATACAGTTAAGTCCACTTAACATAAACTGGCTCAAGATACAATCGATTCATTTGGTCAGAGTTTTACCCTTGTAAATATCTTCGGTCAAACCTGCCTCAGCTACCACCTGTATAAGGCGACCGCCTGCTCCAACGACCACTTTTCATCAACCCCCTTGGTTTTTTATTCTATATTTTGTTTCTGTATAAGATGACCACCTGCTCAACCCAACCGTGACCACCTATTTTTATTGATGAATCGCATCAAAAACCTTCTCAAGCTACGGCCTATCATTCTGTTTGTGTACACGCTCCTCCATCATCCAGGCATTCTGATTTTTATCTCCGCCTTCAACTTATTGGTCAGTTCTTGCTTTCTTGATGATAGTGCAGGCATACATTAGAATGGGTGGGGTCAGTCATATAAGTAAGAAAGTGGGTCAATCAGTCTTGCCAGACTTCCAAGGTTGTCCTTCTGCTGTGGCTGACATTGATGATAATACAGTGGGGTTTGGTGCCAGAGTGATAAGCCAATGGATTGATAATGACATTGTATGATAAGGTGTCTGCTGTCTCACAAGGTGACCGTCTGAACATGCACTTTCCCTATTCTTTCTTCTTCTCATACATAATTACATATAGATCTAGTAAGAAGAAGCGACGTTCTTCTCCTGCCCCCTTTTGGATGGGGGGGGGGGAATGTTTGTGAAAAGGGTGTTGGTCTAGCATGTAATGACGACTACCTTTTAAGACCACCACCTGTCCAAGATGACCTCTTTTGCCCATGATCTTTGGTGGTCGTCTTGGGCAGGTTTGACTGTGCTAATCTAAGTCTGGTTTAAATGAATGCATATATTTTTTTTGTCCATTTATGGCCATCGATGATCATTGGGAAAGGGAGGGGGGAGGGGGTGGCTTAGTGTGCTAAAAGGGTCGAAGCCTCACTGCATCTATATCTAGATCACAGGACCTGTATGCGCTCCTCACTTTGAATGATATGGTTTTTAAATGGTTAAGATAAACCATACTTGAAAACCCCACTGTATTAACCTTTCTGTGTTTGTAAATGACAGCAGGGAAATATGGGTAGATTTCTTTCCTGTTAAAATTATGTGCCTTGATTTTTCAAACTTTACATTGGTAATTAAAGTTGCCTTCTGCAAGAACTGAACATCAGTGCAGATGTCTTTTATGAATTTGTTTTCCATTTCTACTTTTAAACTGGTTGTGAAAAAGGAAGTGCCTATCTCAAAGACCTGTCTGACTTCATCATGATGATGATGATGATGTTCATTCTCCGTATTCGAAGAAGACCATGACTTCTGATCACTTAATAGGGCTTGGATGTTTATGGAGATGGCTTATGAGGCCGATCCATTCCTGTGAACATCTGTTGCAGTGTGTACAGAGGATGCTTGGGACTGCACCAGATTAGGAACAGAAATCAGTCTGTCCTTTCTTTTCAAATAACTCCCCGCCTTGTCATTGATGCTCTTTCCTTCAAAGGAGAATGGTACTGATCTTATGAGTGAGCGCAATTAGGACCAGTCCTCTGCACTCTTCTCACATGTGGTTTGAGGAATATTGAAGAGCTTGAGGGCCTGCTTCATGGTGACTTTGTAGTGCCTCTCTGGTCAGCTTAATGAGCGCTTGCCTGTTGCCAGCTCACTGTAGAGCAGTCTCTTTAGGAGATGACTGTCATCTATGTGTCAGTCGTGGCTGGCCCACCTTAGCTGAGAGCATATGAGGATTGTAATGGATTACATTTGATTGGAGAAAGACATCAGGACCAGTGCTCTGTCTCAGGGAACCATCACTTTATTGTGTCAACAACTGAACATCAGCAAGGGAAATAACTGCTTTCAACTAAACAATGATAATAACACCAAAGAGATTAAACAATGCTAGAGTGAACACTCACTCATACTTTCAGACCATGGGTAGTCAATGCAGCCAATCTGTTACAAGGATGGCATGTGTATTCTCTGTCTCAGTATGCCCTAGAACTTAAGTGTCTGGCACTCTGTCTTACCACTTGACACAGAGAAACGTCCTCCCAGACTTTGTCCGTCAATCTGCCAAAAGGCTGGGCTGGCTTTTGCTATTCTGTGGGCCACCTCCTTGTCAGACACCGTTAGTCCAGTTCATTCACAGCGATGTTGGGTTTGATGTAGGCAGCTGTGGGTGCAGGCTTATGCAGGATTTCGTTCCATTTCATATTTTTATAATCGATTTTATATTTTGCAGTACTCATCTTCTTCTTCTCCACACAAACTCTCATGAGTTATTGTGTATTTGGTTTGTTTGTTTTTTTCTGTTTTTTTTTGTTTCGGCTTTTTTTTTTTGTTTACAGTTGCTCACAGAATATAACTTTTTTCATGACGTTGACTAAACATTGTTTGAGTAAATTATCAATTTCTTGTGTAGAAAACGTTATTTTTATTGAAATTTTTAAACAGATGTGTGATTTTCTTTAAGATGTTTTTCATTCAAAAATGTGATTTTCATTGAACATGGACAAACATCTTCAATTGGTATTTTTTTAATCAACCTATTAATGACACAGTAATCTTAAACACAGGGATGCACAACACGCACAGTCCATTTGGCACAGTTCAATATCGCGTATGCCCTCCTCGGGCATCAACCACAGCTTGACACCTTCTGGGCATAGAGTGCATCAGTCTGTTGAT
The DNA here is from genome assembly GCA_028565895.1 of Goniobranchus geometricus. NCBI lineage: Eukaryota > Metazoa > Mollusca > Gastropoda > Nudibranchia > Chromodorididae > Goniobranchus > Goniobranchus geometricus. The sequence continues at coordinate 7,461 of JAOWAY010414592.1, read as the reverse complement.
GGCAGCCAGCTGGATGTTGCCCCACGCTTGTTGAATGTTCTGCTCCAGCTGAGCAGCAGTGGCTGGCCTTGGCTGAATGTTGTTTAGTTGTCGCTGGATATTGTCCCATAAGTGTTTTTCGATTGGGTTGAGATCAGGGCAGAGTGCTGGCCATGGGAGCACTCTAATATTGTTCTGCTGCAGGAATGCCACAGTTGCCTGTGCAGTGTGCGCGCATGCGTTGTCGTGCTGGAACACCCAAGTCGTGGTGCTGCTGGACGTAGTGGAGGACCGCCGGCCTAAGCACCATGTTGATGTAACGTTGAGCGTTGATTCCAATGCCACCCGCCGTCCGAGGTTTCGGAAAACGACAGGGCCGTCCAGGTGATTCAGTCCAATGGCAGTCCAGATCATAACACTAGGACCACCCAAGGTGTTGACTTCCATCATGTTGAGGTCTGCGTAGCGTTCAACGTTCCTCCTCCAGATTCTGACTCTTCCATCTGCGTTGCTGATGCAGAATCGACTCTCGTCTGAGAAGAGAATATTACTCCATTGCCTCCATGTCCAATGAAGCCGATGCTGGGCCCAGGTTAATATCTGTCGTCTGTAGCGGATAGTAAAGACTGGCCGATTGCAGGACGACGGCACCGGAGTCCTCGGGTCTGAAGTCGTCGCCGCACTGTTTGGCTGGATATCGATCGTCCATGGCTTCCAATGGTCCCCCTTGCTGTTTTGGCTGCAGGCAGGAAGCTGTCTCGGTCATGACATCGCGTAATCAGTCAATCTTGACGTGCGGATGTGACCCGTGATCTTCTGCTTCCGGTCAAGTCTTGGGTGCTGCCAGTTGTTTGAAAACGTGTCCACACCCTACAAATTGTTGAAAAGGACACATGAAACGTGATAGTGACGTCAGTACGGCTGTCCCCAGCTTGTAAACGCCCAATGGCTCTCTCTCGGTCTGCAGCGCTCAGTCGTGGCATCGTCTAGGCGGTCAACTGCTTCACTGGCCAAAGCGTGGAGGTGTGTCTTTTCATACCCGGATGTGCCACAAACACTACTCACGAAGAAAAAATTCACTCACCTCTGTTGTTAATCACGCAGAGCTAAAAACACAAACTTTTCATTTACCAACTTTCATGAGCCTAAGGTGGGTACTTTTACTCAGCAATCACAGATTGCACTCAGGAGACCTAAACACCTCAGGGGCGTGGGATAGTTTTTATCTGAAAAATATTTTTCGGTATATTTTAAGGTGCTGAGAATAATATCAGTTTTATTCTCAGCTGGGCTGAGAATAATGGCAGCCAATCAGTCTATCATCTTCAATTGACATAAATGGCAGGCATATTATTATTATATAACATCAACCCCTTTACTATCAGATACAGGTGGCCCAGTAGCTCAGTTGGTAGAGCGGCTGACTGCCATGCAAGATGGCCCGAGTTCGAATCCAGCCAGGAGTGGATTTTTTCGGGGCCCCCTGACCACCCAGAAGTATAAATGGGTAGCTTGGTCCTCCTAGACTTGGCGGAAGTACAGGCGGCGTGGAAAGCAATTGCAAACTACCACATATGCCGTTTGCCTAGTACAATTGGGGCTCTACCCCTAATTCCCCTATACCCAGTCATGGGTACAGGACTAACTTTACTTACTGGGATACAATAGAAAATGGGGGAGATCCCCTGCCCCTGCCACTACTACCTTTCGGTGGGCCAGCTTTTTCGACTGAGTTGCGAAACCGCAGCATAAAAGTTAATAAACCAGGTCGAACCAAAAACTAGTTTGGCCAGTTTGAAAAAAAGTTTTGTGGTAAACAATAAACGTCAGCTTCTGGTGTGGCAAGCAAATCAGTCTCAAAATGGCTGCCTAGCAGTCAGGAAGTCTTCATGCGAGAAGACCTGCCTGAGGTCTGAGGTAATTTTTTTTTCCTTTTTTTGTCTGTTTTGGAGAAGGTTTCCAAAGTGATATTTTATGTGTTATTTGGTGTGTGAAGGGGTTAGGGTTTGTTTAGGTTAGGGCAGTGGTTGGTAGGGTAAAAAAAAAAGTTTGGGCTTGGATACTTAGAGGCGAATCTGGGTCCTAAATTTGTTTACACTTGGTGGCCATGATGGATATATGCCTAGTTCGAAAGTGATTGCCAGGTGGGAATTAAATATGATATAACGTTAAATGATAATACAAAACAGGGCTAAAGTAGAGAATACCGGGTCAGCTGAGCCACCGACTCCATGTTTACATTCCTTGTTTATATCAATACGCCACGCTTGCGCAGTGGTTATCGAAACTACAAAACATTCTCTTTCACTTCGGCCACAGACTTTGGCTTGCCTTGGAATATAGCGCAGGTAAGATTGATCGAAAAAATTTGGGGAGAGGGGTACTCCCCTGCCATTGAATGTGGCATTATGTGTTAATGAAATAAGAAAATGTAAACAGAGGTAAAATGGGGATGTACAGGGCATTTAGAGTATGCTCCTGTAGATATGATTGAGACTGCGGCAGAATGTGGCAGTCGAGGTGACTTGGAGAACCATCACTTTTCATGGGATCGGCTCGGTCTCTCCCGTTTGTTTTGATATAACAGAACGCGTGCGGGATTCAGGAGTGAGGGAGGGGTTTACAGGGGGATTTCAGGCCTGCCATTAGACCTTAGGGCAGGTAAAAAGTGCCTTTACAAAATCAAAATTTATAGGGGAGGAATTCCACATAGTCTTGCTACTCCAGCGACATAATAAAGAGGTTTTTTTGATGGGTTGGTTATAAAAAGTTGGGACTTGGTTTTTGTGGGGGTTTAATAAAAAAGTAAGAGTAAGAGCAGTGTATTTTCGTTTATTTTTTGTCTGTCATGTCGTAATTGTTTTCATTTGTCTACATCTTTTGCCTGTTCTTTGTTGTTTTTGTCCATTTGTTCTGAAAAATCAGAAATGAGAAAGGAGATAAGTAATTAGAAATTTTGCGGCACCGCGGATTCAAACCCGCTTCACTCGCCAGGCAAGCAAGTGTTTTCACCATCATGCCACAGATTGAGTTGGGTCAATAGCTCAGAACTTCTACTACTTGTGTTTTCATTTAAAAATGGGATGCAAATTACATTCCGTCACGTTACTTGTCACAATGAGAAGTAGCGTAATCGACTACGAAACTTTCATCCTGCGATTCCGCAACCCAATAGAAATAGTTGGCTCCCATGGACGTTGTGGCGCTGTCCTCCCGAACCCTTCCATTTTCTATTTTGTCCGAGTAAGGGTTTATAGTGAAGGGGTTGATGTTAAAGAAGATATAACATGTTTGCCGTTATTGTGAGTCGGTGATGTATACTCGTGTACAGCGATTGCTGGTAAAAAAGCTAAAGAAGGGAATAACAAGTTCAAGACATGAACAGCAGAAAATGGCGGATGGACTAGTCTTTTTTGTCCATCTCGCACACCTTCTTGGGATATAACTCGTGGTAAGTGTATTTACAATGTACAAAATTGTGTTCAAAGTAAGTAAAAAATAATTCAGCTCAATTTGTAACCATTTTTGTTAATGAATGTGAATACTGTTTGAGGAGACGAGTGCGGACGATTTGGAATGCCAGTCATTTTTTGGGCCTAAAGGCACTTTGGTTGGGCATCAAGGCATTTTTTGTGAACCATTAAGAATGCATTGCAAATACATAGGAAAAATAGAACCAAAAGCAGCAAAAAAGTTGGTGTGAATAGGTTTTAAAAAATAACTGTTTTTATTGACTTACAAAGTGATATAAAAGAAAGATGATAACTTGTTGGCAATATTAAAGTGACTGTAAATTGTGTATGGATGTAAAAATGACAATGTAGAATGGATGTTTTTATATGAAAAGCCTTGAAATAAAGAGATTTCACATTGTTTTACAAAGTCTCTGTACACATTCTTTCACTCACAAGATTCTCTAATCAAAATTAGACAAAACTAGCCACTAGCATTCAAATACAAATATTAAGTAGGCACTGCGGAATCAGATTTAAAAGAAACAACAACAAAAAACTGTAGGCCTATATGAAAGTAAAAAGAAACCCCAACAATATAAAGTATGACTAGAGAGGTCTGACCACAAAAAAAGAGACATTAAAACTCAAGTTATGATTTATTATGCTTCAATTTGATGTAAAATGTTATGATGCACCCATGAGAAAAAGATATGTCAGAGGAGAGGGAATAAATTGAACAGTAACTAACTGCAATGTCCTTTGCAGTGAAAAAACTGAAAGTCATAGTCCTACAAACTGAATTAAAAAAAAAAATGCTGGTAATGGATGGAGAAGTGTATAAAAGAACTTCAAAATCTTCATCAAAATTATTCTGAAACTGAAAGGTTTCAAAGACTTCAAAGTCTTTTTCATCTTCTCCTTCTGTCTCGTCTTGTTCGTTGCACCTAGAAGATCTGTCTGGCCTCCTTTTTGTTGGCTTACTGATCTTGCCATTCCTTTTATTGACTGACTTGGATCAAAGGTTGCCAATGATGATCCGTTTGAACAAATGTCTCCAGTCCCCTAAAATTTTTTAAAATAAAGAAAACTGATGATCAACATGTGCTGTTGAAGTGGCAACACCTCCAAAATGTGAGCCAAGTGGACCAGATTTGTGTACAATGAGGATTTTTTCAGAATTGTTTGCTTGATAGACTTCTTCTGGGGATCGCTGAGGAAGACTTGCCTCTCTTTTCGGACTCTTGACGTGAGCTGCGTTTGACAATAAATAATGAACATCCTTGTAGCCAATTGAGAAGAAAACTTTGTATGTAAATGAAATTTTCGTATATATAACATTTTAATGTAACAAAATGTATTTTTTAAATTATTTAATGTCGGAAAAAAGCACTACAGTGCTTGCAAAGATTTTGTCTTTTACATTTATTTATTATGTGCAATACCTTAATTCTACAATGTATTTATATCTCCGACAATAAAGAATTGTTTGAATTGAATTGAATTGAAATTTAATTGAAGTCAACACTGGGCTATAAAGGGTCCAACTTTGGCACAAAGTTCAAGGTTTTTATTTTGATCTTTGGATATTGTTGTAACCCCATATCAAAGCTGAAATTAAAATGCACCCAATATTGATGCTCTAAACGCCAATCTCACCATACAAGCTCTGTCTCTATCACATTATACAAGTTAAAAACCCGCAAATTTCCAGGAAATAAGTACATTTTAGACATTGCATCCTAGAAATATGAAAGAAAAGAATGGGAAATGGAGGCTCGCCGATTTGCAGAGGCTGATTATCATGATGCACGAGTAATCAATCTCTTGGCCTCTAAACATAACGATTGGATCACTTTGTCTGTGGTAGGCTCTTTTTTTTTTTAAATTTGAATTGGTGTGTTGAATTATGGGACTGATGTGTGGAATTGTTGGATGGTGAGCGGAATTATGGGACTGCTGCTTGAAATATTACGATGCATGTCTGGAAGGCTTGGCTTTATAAATTTATTAGGAACTCCATTTAGTGTGTTTGTTTCATTTTGATATCAACTAGGTCAAGGTGTTATCCCACAGATTTGTGGGAAACTATGATAACCTGTTATTATATTTATAGATAATTTATTATTAGATGTCAATCACAAAGCATGTATTTTGGTTGGATTTTGTAGTCCATGTACTAAAATTATGCTAAATGAAAAGAGGCTCATTTATAAACAGAACAATTTTATATGAAGTAAGCCGCATCTAAATGGACCTCACTCCAAGGGCAAGCTTATGACTGAGAATGAGATGACACACAATTACCCCAATGTATATTTCTCTTTTCGATATTCAGTTCTTGAATTAAAGCAAATTTTATATACATAATTTGATTTTATTGTTTAATGTTTTTCTCAATTTTTGACAGTCTTAGCATCTATAGCGGTGTGGGGACACATGACAAATCTTTTCGTAATTTTATTATTATGAAGTCACTGTCACTGTTATTGACATGCTATTCTCTAGTCTCTGCCTTGTGGCAACGTGTCTGTGGGATCAAGGCGTTGGGCTTGTAGTGACTGCGAGGTTCCGAGTTTGAAGCCGGGCCGCACCGTGGCGCTGTTTAGTCCTTGGGAAAGACTATTTACACACAGTTTCCTCACCTTACTCAGGTGTTATTGAGTACCCGACCATAGGCAGAGGAGGATCTTGTCAGTATACTAGAGCAAGAGCGCTTGTAAAATGGCTGCACCTCTGTATACTCCACAAGGAGTTGAGAAGGTATTTGGTTGGAAAAGGCCTGTCGGGGAACACTTTTACAGCGCTTCGAGCATAATAGTGGATTTAGCGCTGTAGTCGACATCAGCAAAATTTATTTGGTGTGTTTGAAAAGATTAAAGTCATGCCACTGACTCTTTTGAAGTCATTGATATGTCTTCTTTTCTTCTCTATATAGTGTTAAGTGATCGGTGATTAATAAGAGTGGGGATGTTAGAATTATTTTATGGGATATCACTTTGTCTTTTGCGTCTTTTCCTTTTGTCCTCTATGTCGTTCCCCTCTGTTCTTTACGTCTTTTCCATATGCCCTTTGTGTCTTTCCTCTTTGTCGTTTACGTCTTTTCCCTTTGTCCTTTGTGTCTTTCCTCTTTGTCCTTTATGTCTTTCCATGTTGTCCTTTGTGTCTTTCCTCTTTGTCCTTTTTGTCTTTTCCTCTTTGTCATTTGTGTCTTTCCTCTTTGTCCTTTATGTCTTTTCCCTTTGTCTTTTGTGTCTTTCCATGTTGTCCTTTTCTTGTTTCTTTTTCATTTGTCCTTTGTGTCTTCCGTATGTGAAATGTCTTCTCCCTTTGCCCTTTGTAATGTCTCTTTCCCCTTTGTCCGTTGTGTCTTCCCGTGTCCTTTTCTTGTGTTCTTCCCTGTTGTCCTTTTTGTTTTTTCTCTTTGTTCTTTGTGAATTTTCCCTGTGTCCTTTGTGGTTTTTTTTCTCTTTGTCCTTTGTGTATTTCTCCTTTGGCCTTTGTGTTTGTCATCTTTGTCCTTGCTCTCCTTTGTCTTTCATTATGTACCTTTCCTTCCATTCCATCGTCTACAATCAATGTTTTCATTCAAATTAGTGTCATAAACTTTAGGTCGGCAAGTGTATTGTTACGTTGAAGATGTATGGATTTACTCTTGAAGCAGTGGTATGAATGCCCGAGGAACTGGATGTTTGGGTGGAGATGACAAGAACTGTTTGCTTTTGTTCTTGTTTTTCTCCTTATGGTTGTCAGTGATGATATTTTGGGTATGGGAGTTGCTCATGTCCTCCCAAACTGAAAATAAAGTCATCATGATAACAAAGAACTACACCGACAAAAGCATCACCATCATCGTCATCATTGGAAAGAAATGCATGCAACAAACACCCACTATGTGATTGAAGTTACATCCTAGGCTATCAACAAAGCTGAACGTCGAGGTTCGCTATATTTATTCTCTCTCTCTCTCTCTCTCTCTCTCTCTCTCTCTCTCTCTCTCTCTCTCTCTCTCTCTCTCTCTCTCTCTCTC
>JAOWAY010414481.1:0-14510 GCA_028565895.1 Goniobranchus geometricus | reverse complement strand
AACTGAGCTAACGGGCCACTGTATCCTTGAACTAGAGATGTTATTTGCTGTGTCTAAAACAAGAAAAGAGAAACATCATATAAAGATTCAATAAGCTCAAACATAAGAAATTCAAGCGTGAAGTCCGTCTTTCTCGGATGAGACGGTTCTCTAATATGATCTTCTACTGCTTCTGAGGAGAATAATAATAATAATAATAAAAATAACAATAATAATAATTTATAATAAGTAGAAGTAGTAGCAGTAGTATGGTAGTAGTAGGAATAGTAGTGGTAGTAGCAGCAGCAGTAGTAGTAGTCGTAGTAGAATGAAAATTACATAAAAAGTTATGGTTACTCAATTATAAGGCAGACTAGACAAAACATGTGACGTTTCGGACATTAGTCCTTCATCAGACACAGAAACACAAGGACAATATGCAAATGAATTAACAGTAAAATCAATAAATTGTGAAAACGATGATCTTAGCTGAGCGAATCTGTCTCCTCAAGTCTCAATGGCTCCGCAGGAAGTGAATAGTTTACACTAGTAAATCTCAGCATTTGCATCGGTGCTCTGTATTGCAAGTCAGACATGGTCATAAAATTTGAGAATAAGATTTTCACTTCCATGTCAATAAACAGCTTGAATTAATTTCAAGAGGACTTACAGTATGTCAATCATTGCAGTCCCTAAAGGCCTTCTAGCTATGTATTCCCGTGGGGGAAGCAAAGTTACATGCATTATCCAGGGAAATATTCCCAGTGGTCTTAAGTGGAGATTAGTTTCTGCAAGAGAACTACAATCCTGTTGTAAAATTCTATCTGTCAGATGAAAGACATGAGCTTTACATGAAACTATTATATTTTTTTTTTTAATTTTTAAGGACAAAAAATGGATAGGTGCCAGTCATTTAGTGCACAAATTATGTATGAATGTCAAAGATCTCTTGACTTCAAATTCTTCTCATTTATATTTCACAAATTAAAAACTTTTTTGTAATAAATATCCACTGGATTTCAGCTTTTGGTTTGATTGGATAGTGGAGGGGAGTCTGCTATTCCTGCATGCAAAGTAGTGACCAGAGAGGCCAAAATGCTCCCTGTTAGGCCAAAAAGGCAGCTTAGTTGTCCATGAGATTAGTAAGCTCTTTCAAAGGTTGTGGAGTTAATGATAGAATTAAAGACTTGCTTCTAAGGTCAGTCTGATTATCATTTCTTGGTTTCTCTGAATCAATTGGTTTTGGGGAAGCAGATGATTAGTTTGATATGTCTATATTATTATGTTGATATTGCATTTTTCAAGGTTGAGACAATTTCCGAACTGAACTTTCATTTTTGGTAAATTTTCCAGAATTGTAATGTAATGAATAATGAGGTGATGAAGTGCCCAAGTCCCCCGTTGGTCCAGTCACTAAAGAACATCATTCGGTCCAAGCGAGCCACATCCTCTGATCATGCTGTCGCTGTCTTAAAAGTGGTCCAGTTGGGTTTCATCATGGATGGAGTTATGTCTGTTCAAAACTTGTCCTCTGCACCCGATCTGGATTACAGTCTCAAGTACTATCCTAATCCAAGGGTATTCAATTTCACAGAGTCCAATGGAGTAAAATTGCTGAAAGGAGATGATTTGATTATTGAGGTAAAATGAATACTAGAATTTTGTCTACCTTAAAATGTTGTACCCTTTATTGCCGAGCAATACAGACATAAAGTTTGGTTTGTTTTTATATCAATTCCTGTAAGAGATCTTCATTAGGAAATGCAAAATAAAGATGAATGAATGAGTTGCAACAAATCATTCAAGAATATACTCAGAGCGCCTTTCCTTGACATTGCTAAAGATTATGTGCTAGAGCAACTGAAATCTAAAGTTGATTGAGCATTTTAAAAGTGCCTGCATTTTGAATTTAATAGCCAAACCCCATTCCCCAAGGAGACTTGTGTGTAATGACTTTTTCTTAGATCAAAACCTAAACCCCTCTTGACCTAAACTCTTCTTTGGATCTGTATTGATTATCGATTTAGTTTCTATAGCCATTGTTATGAAGATCTGGAGTCTGGTCTGCATACGAATTAGGCCTACTATAAGGCAAGACAAGATTTGATGTAGAGGAGCCTTAATTCAGGATGTCCAGTCCTAGTCCTATTTTGAGACCACGGACATGTCACACGCCTAATTGATAGAATAATCAAGATTTTGCGGCCTATTTGAAAAGCGGAATTTTGACTTTCAGTAAAACAAATAAGATTGATGATTTTTTTTTCTACATTATATTTCAATACAAATATTTCATCCTACAAGCAAAGGTTTTCTTAAATGGCCAGAAAAGTTTCCAGTGATTTAGATGCCTCTAGGCACTCAAACTTATCTCTGTTCAGTTTATTTTTGCATCTTGCACATGCAGAGAAAATTTAAATTAAATTTCAGGATACATTTTCAGTGATCTTTGACAACATAAAAGAAACCATACATAGATCCATGTACATCAATTAAGATTGAAGGTCACAGATGTGGAGGGGTGAGCATCTAGGCCTTTGATTAAATCTCTACACCAAAAGATTCCATTTGACTATAAAAGAAAATTATCTCAATTTTCCATCTCCCTTTAGGGTGCTGACTTGAATGTAGCTGCTGAGAAATCTGATGTTTCAGTAACAATTGGAAGCTTGAGTTGCAATGTCACAACATTTTCAAAGTCACAAATTGTTTGTAAACTTCCACCTACGAAACCGGGGGATCCATCTTCTCCATTTGGAGGAAATGAAAAGAGTGTTCCCCTTGTCAAGGTTTGTTGAGATACAGTGCAGAAGTCGAAGGAATTATTGATGTGTGTAGTTTCTTGCATTTCCTAACATCTGGAGTTTTTTTATGATACATCCTATTATTTACAGATTGAATTGAATAATTTAAACTTTGTCTTGCCAACATTGGAAATTTCTTTCATAAGTGTTTCATCACTCATGTTAAATTCAAGCTCATCTTTATTATCTTAAAGGAAAAGAAGTTAATCAAATGAAATCCACTCTGTATGGAGTATTACTGCAAGAAGTTTCATATCAGTATAAGAAATTAAAATCTGCGAAGGCAATATAATGGAGAATTGAACACTTTGTTTCTCTCTGCCTCTCCTGACTTTCTCATACAGTTCTAATACTACAGTTCTTCTCTTGTTACCCTGTCAAGCAATCTTTCTCCAGACCATTGAACACACAATGCAATCCTCATTAATAGTTTTTCTATTAATAATTTCAAAGCAAACAGAGCATCTGCTGTTATTTTTCTTATCATGAAAACCATATTGCTGCTCACAATTATTGACATTTCTAATAATATTTATGTGGAAAGTGAAGATTTCTGATTTTTTAAAAATGGGAAAAATGTAGAGCTTTAAAACATATACTTGACTGGCTCAAGTGGTTCTGGAAGAAGAAGAAGAAGAAAACGATGATGAAATTACAAAGGGGAAAAATCTACAGCTGTATCACTTATTTCTTATTGTTAAAAATGTTTCAATTATGTATTGTTCTGTTTCATTCATATGATTAAATCATCTTTCCTCTCAGGTAAAAATCAACAATTTGGAAGTGATTGTCGGCAAAGTGGAATTCGATGTTCCAGAAACTTTCACTTTCCCTAAAGAAGCAATTGCTGGTATTGTCGCTGGAGGAAGCTTCCTGCTCATTATTATTGTCATTATCCTTATCATCTATCGACGTCAGAGTACTAAGGCTGAAAGGATTTATAGAAAACTTCAGATTCAACTGGATAACCTAGAGAGCAATGTTCGAAATGAATGCAAGCAAGGTATGAGATACATTTTATGTTTGCCTAATATTCTTTTAAATCTTGAACAGATTGTCTAACCGATGAACATCAAAGAAGCAATATCTTTTGGAGAATATAGTCTGTTATTCAGAATTTAAAGAGTTTCTGTGAAATTGAATATGACCTAGGATATAATGAAATTTTTTTTGTCTAAATTACTAGTAAGCAAATGTAGATTTTAGAAGGAAACATTGTACTTTGGTGTGCTTGACACAGACACATTAGCTCGAGAACTGTAAAAATTTTTCTGTTCCTAATTTTAAGGGTGGCCTTCAGCAAAAAAATACAAGTGTGTATTTTACAAAGGAACAGTTTAGTTAAGTGAACTCGACACATTCCTTTTCAATTCTTTTGGTCCCCAGGATTTTAAAGAGATTTAGTCTGTCAAATGGACAATAAAGTCCCAAATGCATGTTGCGCTTGTAAAAGCATTGGGATCCTCTCTATCCTTCCTTTCATGTCATCTTTCACAGCTCCCCAGGCCATAAGCTTGGTTGTGCTAGTAAAGACAAGTTGTGCTAAACTCTTTTCCAAAACATTTATGCAAAGCCTCAGTTAACTGCATGGCACCTCCATGTCTCAATAGGCTTGAAGACCTAGAGGAAATTTTTATGATATAAGTAGGCATTTCTTATGAGCTAGATATTCTTATACTTCGATTTAGACTTGCTTCCAGATTTAAATGTAAGCTGAAGAAAACAGATTTACCTCTTGCCTTTTGTTAATATTTATTCTCATCGTCATTTTCTGTTTGGTAGCATTTGCTGAACTTCAAACCGACATGACAGATTTAACTGGAGATTTGGTGTCCAGCGGTATTCCATTCTGGGACTTCCATAGCTACATCTTCAAAGTTCTCTTCCCTGGAATGACAGATCACATCATTTTGCATCCACCAATTGTAAGAAAATATAATCTTCTCTTAATTTTGTATATGAAGGGTATCCAAGGCAGAAGACATAGTTACTTATACATTAGTCTGTAAATTACACAGATTTAGCTTATCTCAGGAGTTAATGATGCCACTTTTACTGTACTGAAATGACTTTTTGATATGTCTGGGCAAAACAAAATTGACCACAGTTTGGGGGAAAGGGAGCAACTGACAAAACCTGTCATTGAGGGGTCAAGGCATTCGTCTGATAACCATAAGGTTCTGAGTTCAAAACCAGGCCGTGCCATCGCTCTGTTTGGTCCATGGAAAGGGCTATTTACACACATTTTCCTCACCCAACTCAGGTGTTATTGAGTACCTAACCATAGGTAGAGGAAAATCTTGTCAGTGTGTCAAAGCAAATGCACCTATAAAATGGTGCATTTCTGTATACTCCACTTAAACTTTAGAAGGTATTTGGTTGGAAAAGGCCTGTCAGGGGAAAACTTGTACAGCGCCTTAAGCACATTTCGTGGATTTAGCGCTGTGTAAAAGATGAGATACAGGATTTCACATTAACGAAGCTAAGAAAACAAGGCTTCTTAGTAAAAGTTTTTATCAACAGAATTATTCAAAATTGTTCTTGACTGTTTTCTCTCTCTCTTTCTGTGTCCCATATCTCCAGCAAAAGAATGGAAGATTTCAGTTTTCCGATCATGGTCTACAACTCTTCCATCAGCTCTTGAACAAGAAACTTTTTATGACCACTTTTATAAGGACTTTAGAGGATCAGAGAGCCTTTAGCATAAGAGACAGGTATGATTTATGTCAGTTTGCATGTGTATGAATGTATGTTCTTCTGTTCGTATGTATTTACAAAATAAATGTGTATGTGTATGTATGTAAAAAAGTGGTTGCAGGAGATTTCTCAACCTGCCTTGAAATGTTTCCATGTAATCTCCATCTGTTTCTCAGTGTTGATGAAATTAAAGTTTCATTCATCTTTCCGGACAATGATTTAGGTTTCAGGGTTTTTTTTTATTCTGATGTGATATTTGACATGCATGACTCTCAATAACTGTTTCCCAGGAAAAGTATCAAGTTTGAACTCTTCTCACTTTATCAGTGCCCAGTTGCCAGGGTTGAATAGAAATAAAGGTTTTACTATGGCACCGCAGAGGTTTGATCAAAAGTTATATTGGATCCTTATTAATATACTGTTTGGTTTGTGTAGTGCATCTTAGGTATTTACTTGAAAAGGATAATATGCCTGTTACCCGTTACCTGTCGACGTCATCAGTCTTGATGGAGCTGACATCATGCTTCTGCAAATTCCCTCAAATTGAGCCTTTCCTCTGCCATACAATACAGTTTTTCTTCTCCCATAACTGTCCTTTTCTTGCTGTCCTTTTCTTGATGTTTTCCATGTACGGCTTTCCCGACCATCTCCTTCTTTCCATTTTGCATTGTGTCGCTGTTTTCATCAGTTTCATCTTCTGTCTCTTATTGTGTGTCCCATATACTTTAATCTTCTTTGATATGTGGTTTTTGATAAATTTGGTGTTAATTTTAGCTCTTCAAGAATATTAGAGTGGGTTCTTCTTTCTGTATAGCTTACTCTTAGTAATATTTGATAAAACCATATCTCAGCAGCATTGATTCATGACTCATCTGCTTTCCTTAGAGTCCACGCTTCGTTTCCGTATAACAGAACTGGCCACACAAGCACAAACACAATCTTTACTTTCAGTGATTTAGATATGCTTCTGTCTTTCCATAAATGGTTCAAATGAATCATTCTTTGTTTAGCCAATATGTCTACACACACTTTTATCCTTAAAGGCACACTACTTTTTCTTAGTTTCTTATTCACTTCATTCACATGGATGTTATGATTTGCAAAGATTACTTCAATGTGAATGTCTTCTTCAAATTTAAGTCTCATCAAAATTCTCTTCTCATTTTCTTTTTTTGTAAATTTCAGAGCTAATGTTGCATCTCTGCTCATGATTGTATATTTGAACAATATGGAGTATGCGACAGAGTAAGTAGTATCTTTATGTTTGTGTATTGTTTGTTACAAAAGCCTGCTAAAAACTATACAAATTACATTGTTTCAAGAGAACAAGATATGAATATGAAAGTGAAAATACGGAAACATGTATATTTCCAATTTTGCTCGTTATGAGGGACACCTGAATATTAGATGAAGGAGAAACTAATGAATTACAGATAATTGAAATTGAATTTTTAGATAGATTATGATAACATCGTATACAAAGAAGGAATGATAATAAGAATTATAAAGGAGTGCACTTGAAAACTACTGACCGTTAGACGAAATGTTTGGTCTCTGAAAACATTGCTAGCCAATTATGAGTGATATTGAAAGCATTCATGAAGCCTGATGCTTCCACTCAGAGATAGAATAACACACTATACGATATTTGAGTTTCCAACAAAGACTCTTACTCTAATATATATGCTTCTTGCCCTTTTGTCAATAAGAAAAGTGTTGGACTAAAGCACAAAGTTAAAAACTGTCTTTCTTATATGGAAGGACACAGTCATGTTGAAAGAACCAAGAGAATCACATCTGCGTTTCTCCTGAAGCAATGTGACATTTTTACTTCATATCGTAGTTTCCATGGAGGTGATCGGAGATATAAATTGTGTAATTCAAATATTTGAATGATTATGATGTTAATTGGAGTAGAATAAAACTTCACATACTTTAATCTAATGATGAAAAGAGGCTTGAAAGATTATATTCCCTATGTGAGGAAATATCAAAGTTTTAATCAGTATCCATACTATCTTTATATTCCTCTTGTCTCTCCCACATCAGAATCCTTAAGTGCCTGCTTGTTGACTTGGTACAAAAATCCGTGGATGGCAGACATCCAAAACTAATGTTAAGAAGGTGAGGAGAAAGGCTCACTCTGTGGGACCTGATTTTTTTTTTTTTTAAATGGAAATTGAGTCCTTTTTGATGGATTTGTTTTACACACTCTATGGAGAAAGACAGAACCCACACTTGAGTGTGAGAGCAAATTTATACAGATTGAATTTTAGAAATTCAGTGTTGATGAAATTAGAGTTTCATTCATCTTTCCGGACAATGATTTAGGAGTTAATTTGTGCAGATTGAATTTTACTCATGATGATATCAGGAGTTATTTTTTTTATCAGATTGAATTCAACTCATGGGGATATCAGGCATTAATTTGTATCTGGAATTATTTTATACAGATTGAATTTTACTTATGGTAATAGCAGCAATTATTTTATATAGATTGAATTTTACTTATGATGATATCATGAGTTAACATTAAATTTCGTAAGAGATGGTGGTTAACATAAGTTTTGATAAAACAGCAACTTACATTTTTGTTTATTATTACCGGTAATTATGCTGCTGCCATCCAACATCATTTTCATGATTTCATTAAAGAAATATTATTTTAACATGACATTTTACAAAATGTTAAAAGTTATTACCTAGCGAAAATAATTATTTCATTGTTAAAGAAAATTGTGATATTGATCTAAAACAAATCTCCCAATTTTATTTTCCAGATCAGAGTCTGTAGTTGAGAAATTGTTGACTAACTGGCTATCCATTTGTCTATACAAGTATCTCAGAGTACGGTGACATTTTTAAAAGATCTTTATATCTAAATTAATTACATATTGTTGTTATTTTGTTGTTGTTTTTTGCCTTTTCAAAATCAGGGTCACTACAACAGTGCATCTTTTGCCAAAACTGTTAACAAAGCTTTTTAAACTAGTCAACTGCTTTGGTTGTAGATAAGGACAGTGCTGCTAATAGCTCATTCGCACATGACTAGAATGAAGCAAGCAGATGAGAGTGCCTTCATGAGTGTATCCCAAACTTTGCCAGTGGGAAGGAACCCCACTTGATTCTCACCTAAATGCTCATCAAGGTGAATACTGCCTGATTCAACTTTTGCTGAGCTGTGAGACTACTTGGCTTAGAGATGGCTAAGATGGCAACCTTTCTCTGCTTTTATCTTCAATCCAGCTTCCCCTGCCTGCTCCTATCATCACTTTCCAGTTCTCTTATTCAAGAGCCCTGAGATAATATCCCTAAGGATGTCCTGAGCTCCTTTCTGAGCAAGCAAACTCTTACTCTTAGTGAGATCATCTAATGATCCAGTCATGGTCAAGCCACATCTTTCTATCTGTTGATTAGATGTGGGATGGTACTGATATAACCACAGCTTGGTTCTCGAGTTAGCTTTAAAGGGGCTGGGTGCTCCGGCATGGCCGTACTATGGAGTACCAAACCTTCTCCAACAACAACTCTTAGTAAGCCATTTTTGTATTTGTTGGTTTTCTCTGTACCCAGAACCAAAGTATTTTATTGCCTATTATACAAATATATTAGATTAATATAGCTTCTAGGAGGAATTTGGAAGAGACATATATATGTGCAGCATTTGGCAACAAATTGCCATTGCCACCACTCTTGTAACTCTACAAAGCTCTGTAATAATCACCAATGTGTGCATAAGTTTGTCATTCAAAAGGTGTGTTTTCGTCCATTAGAATTTATTTTCTTATTCTTCACTGGTATTTATAATTTAAATTTTCACTATGAACTTCCTCTTCAGGACTGATTATTGTTTCTTGAAGGTTTTTTTTTTGTATAAAATAATGAAAAGCAATTATTTCAGCTATCAACGTTCTTCATATTCTTGTTTTATTTCTTACCTAGGACTGTGCTGGTGCATCACTATTCATGTTATATAAAGCCATCAAACTACAAGCAGAGAAAGGCCCGGTGGATGCGGTTACTGGAGATGCTCGATATTCTCTATCTGAAGACACTCTACTCAGGGAAAAAATTGAGCCAAAGATATTGGTAAGGCATGAAAAAGTGTTTTCTGAATTCAATTAAAAGATCAAGCTGTGTTTTACCAGTGGTTTAAAAAGCTCTTTCATTTCCTCCAAATATGACAGTATATTAGTCTTCTTCAAAGTAATTCAGTCGCTTGCATTCATTTTTATCTGAAATTCTTTAAGATATGGAACAGACTGCCACTCTCTTGCAAATGCATCAATAACATTGAAAACTCTAAGAATGGTCTGCAATAAACTTTCCTTAAACGATAAATAACAAACCAGGTAATGATACTCAACCATGAAGACTGGGCAAAAGATGGGACATTTCATGGAATACATTTTGGGAATAATGACCCTAGGCTTATTGCCCAACCTATAAGAAAAACTTATTGTAGATTCCAATGAAGAAATAGAAAAGCGAAAATTATTACTAGGATTAAACATTGCACAAAATATAGAGCATCTTATTCAACATGCATATTTGATGAAAATTGGAGAAATATATTGTGTAGGGATGGGGACTTGAGGTTGGGAGGGATTAAATTAAACCCTTGTCAGTATATAAAGGAGAAGTAGGAATACCAAAAAAGAGAGAATATTTAGATTCTTTGAAAGTTAAAAAGGCAGTATTGTCTTATTCATATTACAAATACAATTCATTATTTCACTATGAATGCATTGCTATAACTGCAAAAAACCATTTTACAACTGTGCACCATATAATCAAAGTTAATATACTTTTTCCCCATCTTCACCCATATCTGTTACATTTCTATTTATTTCAGACATTGAACATTGAAAGTGGAGGGGAAATCGTTCAGTGTCGTATTCCGGACTGCGACACAATCACTCAAGCGAAAGAAAAGATTTTAGATCACATTTACAGAAATATACCTTTCTCACATCGTCCACATGTCAGAGATTTAGAAATAGGTATATTTTTCTTATAGTTTCAATTTAAGAATATCTTTTACTTATTATCGGCACTGACAGAACAGCAGGAATTAATATGTAGGTGACTGATATGACGATGTTCTCAGTGTGTGTATCAAGGTGACACAAAATCAGAAAATGATCATGTAAGATGAAGAGAGAATACTCTGATAACGTGCATAGAGAGTAAAGGAAGATGGTTTGGTCTTATTTAAGGAGAAATGACATGTTCATTGGTCAAGGAGAGAAGTGTTCTCTTAATAACAGCTGGCCCAGGCTATGAAAGGAAAATTTTTGTCTTTCTTTTTTTTTTTTGTTGTTGTTTTGTTGGGTTTTTTTTGTTTTTTTCTTTAAATTATCATTCAAGAGAAAAATATTGACTGGGATAAAACTGATAAAGAATATCACAAATGCCAGGCAACATGAGCTGAGCCACTGAAAGAAATAAATGAAATTCTCGTGATGTTGACGACAAAGTTAACTTTATTTACATGTTGAATATCATGGTAAATCTTGTGAATTATAAAAGAGACTGCAGAGGTACATTTTCTGAATTCTCTTTCCTTGAATTTCATGCAGAGTGGAGAAATGGGCCCACCGGTCCTTTAACCTTGACAGATATCGACATAGCCTCCCAAAACAAAGATGGATGGCGTCGTCTCAACACCCTTGCCTTCTATAGAGTCCACGATGGCTCCTACATGTCTTTGTTACACCGGCAGCAAACTATTAAATGTTTGAATGGTAAATTTGTTACTCCTCTTGTCTCTCCTAAGTGTGTCAACTATTTTTAGTTTTTGCACCAGTCCTCTGACTTCAAGTAAACACTAGTGGAAAAAATACCTCATATTGCATTAAGCTATCACTACTTCATTTTCATGACGCAACCACTCGGCATGCACATATAGGTCTAGTAGCTAATACCTTTCTGTCATTCCTCAATAGGTTCACTTGATAACTCAGTCCTTTCTATAGGGTCTGTGTCTCCAATACTCAAGAAAGATCAAGAGACGGGATGCAAAGAGTGGCATTTGGTAAGAAGCTATGTAATAATATATTCGTTTTCTTTGATTAGATTTTTTAATGCTTTTTAGAATTCATATATATCAGAAGTTGGCTGCAAGATTGTTTAAATTTACAACTAACTTTTTGAATTACTTCCTTTTTCATTCGATTCATGATATTTGTAAGGAATTATCTTCTTAACATGAAAAAGTCATCATTTATTTAAGAAATTCTGGTTTTTGCGAAAAAGAAAGAGGGGAGTGGCAGGAATAGGAAGTGTTCAATGTTACTAGGAAAATATTGAGAATGAAACTGTTAAAAATACTTGGTGCTCTTTGTCTGGATTTTGACACAGAGGGATTATTCCTGGTGTTGTTCCACCAGAATTTGAAACCACAGATTTTTCACGGTCATTAAATGCCTTTACCTCTAAGTATTGCCTTGACTGGGATTTCTTATAATGTATTAGAAACCCTTTAGGCTGTGATTGAAACTCCTTGCCTTTATTCGTTCAAAACAAGATACTTTAAAGAATCAGATGAAGTGAGGAAAGGAGAAAAGTAAGTATCCTACAAACAGCTTAGGGCAATATGCATTAATTGAAAATCATGCTTATTGGCGAGGTCAACTGAAAGAAACGGTAGGTATTTGTGGATAAAATGCGTTTGCTGGTGTCTGGAGAGACAATTTTGAAAAAGTATAAAATTCAAGTGTGGTTATATATACGTCTCGCATGCTCTATTCCATACTTTTGACATTTATTGATCTCATCACAGGTCAAGCATGATGACAGTTTCGTTAAAGATGGAGGTGTGAAAATGATTTCTGAAATATTTCTCACCAGACTTCTTTCAACCAAGGTAAGTATCTAGGTTGCGTTTTTTTCTCTATGGCATCTTATTGTTTCTGTTCTGTTCAGATATTTGAGTGTTGGTTTGGTTTAATTTAATTTTTTTGTCTCGTCCCTTTCTCACCCTTTTTACAATCCATAAGTTGTTGTCAGACTTAAATGGTATATTTAAGTGAAGAGACAGGAGTAGGAAGATTATTGTGAAAGACAATCAGACAAAGACAACTGAAGTTTTTAGGTCAAATAAATCGACAAAAGGAACTTAAACATTTAACCTTGACAGGAAAAAGTGAAGGGACAAGAAGAAGGGGCAGGCAGAGAGTGACATATTTGGAGAGCTTAAATCACTGGATGACAAACAAAAAGCAGAAAACTGATACCATGAACTTCCTGAGATTGTCTGAACAGAGAAGTGAATGCTTGTAATGGTTGCCAATGTCTGTCTCAGACCCGGTAATTGATGATGATGATAATAAATAAATGAACCGAATCCATTGCTGAAAGTGTGTGAATGGCGTTATGTAATTGCCTGTGGTGACAGTGTGCTTGGCAGCGTGTCCAAGAAACAAATTTAAATAAACCTGCAGAGGTGATGAAATGCAAAATGAATGAAAGGAATTGGGGTCAGTATAAACAAGACAGACTACATGGATAGTAACAAGTAGGGAGACACGTTATTGGTAACTCAGTGGTTACTCATGGTAAGAAAGAGGTGCATGGTCAGATGAGATATTGCCATGTTTGAACAAGTCATCACATAAGTAAATCATCAGCTTTTTGTATTTAGGTACGGTTCTTTATTTCACTTACCTCATTCAATTCAGGTACCGATTAGTACTTTGCAATTAGTGATTAAAGATCTTATCTGTTTGTAAGTGTAAAATGAGATTAAGAGGCTGCACTGCATGCAAGCCCCTGAGTTGAGAAACTGTCAAAGTGCAATGCCCACTGAGGAAGGGCAGGATATACAAGGCGAAGTCTTTAAAGCCTGAATTTGAGTTGGTCACATCCAGATGAGAATTGAAGAGTAATGCAATCAATTACTAAATTTCTCATCACCAGATGGATAAATAGATGAAATAAAGGAAGATATGGTAGCTGTTGATTGATGGATTGAACATGGCTAGTGTTGTTCTAAAAGAAAGTCAGCAACCATTAACAGAATAAGCCAAAATTAGTAGAAGACGGTGCTTTACATGTTGGCAAAGTAAGACAGTCAGTGAAATAAATTTAGTATGAGAGCTTCAGCCACTCCTTCGAAACCTTTTTCATGTTGGAAAGAAAAAATGGAAGCATTTAAATAGTGAAGAAAAGAAGTATTACTGTCGTGTGAATTTGCCTTTTTCTTATGAGTATTCCATTTATTGTTCTCAGCACAAGCATCTGACAAGTAATTACTGAAATGATCATTTGAATAATATTTAAAAACTTTTATTTTTTTCAAATTTGATATGAAGTAATACTAATCTTATTATTGTTTATTTTGACTTAATTTCATTCAGGGCACCCTTCAAAAATATGTTGATGACTTCTTCAAGAATATTTTAGGAGGGAGTTCTTATGTTCCGCCTGTGGTGAAGTTTTTATTTGATTTCCTTGATCAACAAGCTCAGATTCATGGCATCACAGACTATGAAGTTGTACATACCTGGAAATGCAACAGGTAAATTATTCTACCTTATATTCAAATTCCCCTTCACTTCTTAAAAGTCAAGATAAATCAGAAACCTTAAATGTTCTTTAGTGAGTCTCAGCTCCTTGTCGAGATTTTTGCAATTTCTTATTGGTGTAGTAGAAAAGTGCCCAGCTGTACTGAAAAAAATTTAAAAACAATGAAGTCTGCATCTTTAGGTTTCCTCTTTTTCTTCGTTCGGCTTACCCACAATATAGTCACCAGGACTGATCTTCCATCCTCTAGCCAGTCCAGTTCAAGGTTTCCTCCTCACCCACACCAACTGGAACAGGGATAAGGGAGTTGACGTGTAGGGTAAAATTGGCATCTTGTTTGGGGATTGGACTTAGCAATATTACTTATTCAATGTAAATCCACAGAAACGTGACAGCTCATGTTGTCTTGAGGAATTCTTCATAGTCTCTCTATTCTCTTTTTACTTTTTATGTTCTTTTTTCATTGTATTTTAGGGCTTGGGTTTTTTTGTGGTTTTTTTTTTT
>JAOWAY010414370.1:0-14513 GCA_028565895.1 Goniobranchus geometricus | reverse complement strand
GAGAGAGAGAGAGAGACAGACAGACAGACAGACAGACAGACAGACAGACAGACAACAGAGACAGAGAGACAGAGAGTTTGCTCAGAGATAGAAAGAGGGGGACAGGGACAGAGAAATATAGATGGATGTGACATAATGGGGGAGAGAACTTGGTCTGGTAAGAGAGTCTATCATTTCTGTCAAATATCTGAACCACTCAGGCAAATGAGGTGACCTGTTACGAAAATATTACCTATGAAAGAAACTTCTATTATATGATTATGTAGTCTTGTAGTCTGGGCTATGACCTTCCATTGTTGGAAGTCGCCCTCCGCCCAGGTCTTTCCATTCTTGCCTGTTATTTGCCATTCATTGCCATATGGGTTCAGCCAGTTGTTGGATGTTTCTTTCTTGCTCTGCCTTTTGACCTATGACCCATATGTGGCTGCTATCCCGTACATCTTTTTGTCATTTTATTGTCTCATACACCGGCTACGTTTCCTGCCCATTTCCATTTGGTTTTTGTACCGTGATTTATTTCATCAATTAATGTTGTTTTCCCCTGATTCTTTCATTCCTTACTCTGTCTTGTGACTTTATACCAGGCAATATTCTTTCCATCACCATTTGTGTTGTTCTAAACCTCTTTGAATAAAGAAAAGTTAAAATACCACTGGAGTTCTTACATTGAATGAAATATTTTCATTGATACCCATAAAAATCAAAGAATTAAAAAAAACTCTCAAAAGACAAAAAAAGCAACACTACCTTTTTTCCAAACCCTGTAGGTATCACTGGGACACATTCTTGATATGAGAGGAACTGAGGACGGTGAAAATAAATGAAATCAGGATGAGATATCAATTTATTTAAAAGCTGTGCAAAAAGAAGACAAAAAAGATACATTAAAAAAACCCAAACAGAACGACAAAATACAATCTTTAAATTCCAAGCGGCTGATATCAGTTACAACAGTAGTGATACAGCACTAACATTCTGCACCTTGGGGAGATGAAAAAGTGGGATCTTAGGCGGACCTGGATGTTAGGCAGACAGCGAGGGAGATAACTCATGTGGCTCTTAATGTCATTCAGAATCACATCCAATCAGAAACAAACCCCTCTGGAAGAATCACCATCATCAAACATGAAGAAGACAGTTTGTTTTCACCCTGGCAATCACAAGACATGTCTTTGCTTTGCATGTTTTGAATTAACTCCCAAGCAAGTGACATTTTCATAGGTTGCGTAAATCTAAAAACGTCATTGTCATAAATCCACTCCTTCTCAGGCAGTTGATTGCCAAACATTTCAGTATAAATTTTTCTCCAATCTATCATGATGAAGTAAGGACATGGCAATTAAATGTCTACCTGTTGATATCGTCGCACCCCAGCGTCTATTGATTCTCATGCACAGTTGACGACTGCCCATTGTTCTCTTTGTTTGGACTAGACACAGGATGGGGCCTTAGACCAGGTGGAGTGACAGTGACACCTGTGCACAGGTGGCTATCTGCAATCTGCTCATGGTTTTCATCACAACAAAAAACAAAAGTGAGAAAAATTGTTGTTGACACCTAGCGTCATTGGCCATACCATTCTCCTAAAAAAGAAACGGAATCTTAGGAGATAGGGGCAGGATGTTAAGGGGCAAATTTCTTAAGAAAAAATTCAGTTTCCCAAGAAAAGCTCTATTTTAGGCAGAACAGGCTTTTAGGCGGTGGGATGTTAGACGATCACTACTGTACTTATACTTGGACATTGAGCACAGTTTTGAATTCTGGTTTCAACGAAATGGCAGCGAACTCTGCCCGACATATCTCACAGCTTCCGTTTCAATCATGATTCTTCTCATTACCGACCCTTACTTTTGAACATTGCTGGTGATTTTTCTATGTTTTTCTGTCATGTGGGGATCCTAGTTTTAGATCCCTTTCTGTAATCTTTTTGAGACTGTTGTTCAGTGTGTAACGTCTTCTGGCATGAAAGTATTTTAAAGCTATTGAGACTTATGATTGTCGGCATGTCCCAGCCCTTTGTGTTGTGAACTGTATGAGATCGGAGTTAAGCTTATTTTTACAATTGAAAAACATATAAATGAAATTCTCTGATAGACTTGTATATCTAAATCTGTGTTGCGGGACTCTTTTTAAAGCTCATCCTTATTACATGAACTTTCACAATATGGTTGTTTCATGATGTGCTTGTTATTGATAAATATTCGCTTCAAGTGTATATTACCTTCTTAAAAGCATTTTTAGGTTTGACAAGTTTTAAATGTGAAATGTGTGGAACTTGTGTTTTATTTTGAGAAAAGGAGACTCTAAAAATGTCCACCATTATCATCATTATCATATTCTAGAATTACTGTGTCATTCATTTTGTCTTGTATCTTGCATCAATCTCATTGTGGAGAATTCCTGTAAAGTATTATAAATGAGCGATGTGAAAGTAAACTGGGCGGCAGACCCCTGAGAATCTTTGTTGGACGAACATAGATAAAGAAAAAGAAGTGTTGACAGAAAGAATAGGCCTTAACTTGTTCACTAATTTTCCTTAAACTGTTGAAATTTAAAATCATGTTTCATTACCATTTATTTACCCTTGGAAGGACGACTCACAGTAAATTTAAGACACTGAGAAAACTTTATATCTGTCAATAGTCTCATGCCTTTTACCAATGACTTGTGTTGGAACCAGCAATAATGACAAAGAAGACCTATTGCACTTGCCTGCTTTCAGTTTGTTCTCACGTATTCACACTATATCAAGCTTGTATGACTGTATAAATATCTATTTTGTTTTACTTCACTTTTCAAATCTCTTCATATTATATTATAACAGCTAGAAGAATTAGGATCATGTTGCATTTTTAACAGGCGGGGAGCTAAATATCGACTGGTCTCCACCATGTTGAACCTGTGGTGACTAAGTACCAAAAATCTTCACAAGACATAGATCTACACATGCATGTCTCAAAATATATAACACAAACAAAATAAGTATTTAAAAAATCTGATATCATTATTTCTTCATAGGCTGCCATCTAAAGAACATGCTGATTTTAAAGAATGCCATCTTAATCTTTCACCCCAATAACCATCAGCGCCTGCCTATCTCAAAGAAATTCTAACATTGTATGACAACTAGGGTCACAAAACAAAATTAAAAAAGGTACCTTGACAGAGCCTTCGGCAGATTTGATCCAAGCCCTTGGAATGGTTTACCCCCATCCAAGAGATGGACAACAAGCTATGAGGCTCATAAAAAGCATCTCTTTTTTAGAAATATTTAAGCATTTGAAATGGAGAGGGTGAGGAGAATGTTTCATATGTTCTTCAGTGCACTTGTAAATGTAACTGGTGCCATATTATTGATTGATTAAATTGCACTCTCTTTCCTATTTTTTCTTCTTCTTTTTTTCTTTTAAATTATGAACACATATTTCTGAAACTGTAGAGCGCTTTAAAACCTCAAGTGAAAAGCACTAAATAAATTATGATCTTATTATTTATATTAACTTGCAGATTTGATTAATGCTTATATCCCTTCCCTTAGATCAATAAGTGAAGGTAGTGTCAATTGACACACACTTGATCTTTGCCCATTGACATTGCGTCAATTGACACAGAGTGAAAGTAAAACTTGATTGCACTGGAAAGCAAGTCTCCTTAGTTCAGTTTGAGAATGGGCAGCCCAGCTTCCTTCGTTGAAACAATGTTGGCTCCTTTGAGGAATTCATCAATAAGTTTGCTGAGTAATGACATCTTTAAAACCATGTCATCTGAAACTGTCGTCAAGGGGAACCACAATTCAAAGAACCAAATCCCCTCACACCTAGTGTACTGTGTAAAGTCAAGTGGAGTATGGATGTACCCTTTATGGCAAACCAAGAATTCGAGGGAATGCAGCCAGATGCAGGACAAAGGAAGCCCCCTAGGTGAAGTTCAGCTTTAGCTACAAGAATCGAGAACTAGATGTAGACCTAGGTTTGGCTTAAATTGTCTTGACAGATATTATTATGTAATATTACTATTATCATTTGCTTTCTCTTTTCATCTTGTCCCACTCCACCTTGCAATTGGAAAGCACTGCAACCTCAACTCACAATAGCAAACACTCTGTGTAGTTAGTGGAAATTATGTTTTTCTGCACAAGAGGCCTAGATCTAGGAGTCACCGACGCACTACAGGTACTGTCACTCAGGCTACCAATGCTAGCTTAGAGGTCTATCAGACTCGCTAATTGTCTATGCAACCTGTAGGCCGACCTATAGCCTCATAGTCACTATTACAGCCACCAGTCACTACTATGTGCCCATTGACGCAGTGATTTATTTGAAATGATATTACTCATGTTACTATTTCCTTAAAAACCCACAGATGAGAACACCGTTTGATTCTGTATCTGGCCAAAAAAAACAAAAAAAACCCCAAAACAACACAAACTGAATGAATTTGAAAACTTACCCCAACTAGTAAACTCCCATTTCATTTCAACATAAAAATCTGGAGACTGCACGAAAAGAAAGGAAACAAACAACATTAAAAAATAAAGTAAAGAGATGATACATACTGTGTTCATGAATTTTAAAAAATAATGTGATCTACATGATTTTTATTTTATTGTTTTTGCTTCATTTTTTAATCTTTCTTTTACCCTGAAATATTGAAAGGACAGGGTGTTCCACATAAAACACAACCCATGGGGTCTCAATAACTTATACAATAGACTTCTATGCATGCCAAAATTTCATCATTAAATTATAGCCCTCCATGTTGAACATCTTTATGTGATCGCTGAAAATTCTACATCTGCTTATCTCTCTTCCCTGCATCGGATAAAATTATAAAATAATTACATCTTCTTCCAAAACTTAATACTTATTATTTGGCTTTATTTTGTATTCACAGACACGTCTTAACGTCAGCCAATATTAAAGAAAAACAGTAACATAAAACCTTGATCAAACTAGAGCTAGATCTATATTTAGATTCTAGATCTAGTTAAATCTAAATCTAAGGCATAGATAGATACCTAGAATCTAGATCTATTGAATTTTGTTTCAAGTTTACCTATTGGAAAGTATTGAAACGCATGGCCTAACGACCATGACTATTTCAGGCCTATGCTTTCATGTATTTAACAGGAAGGCATGAAGGCATTATGGTGCTGACGTGCAGTTTAAACCAAAAGAATGCAAGAAAGGGCCCATGGGTTGCCTATTATGTAGAAGATACTGTCTTACAACAAGTCTTCAGAACCACCTCCTCTGTCACCTGTCAGCATCACTATGGCCGGTGCTAGCTGCGGTGCTTGATGTTACTACAACTTGTCTCCAGACCTCTCTGTTCCAGCTTTTCTGTTCTCGTAGCAATTTCGCCAATCCTTGTTCCTCTGATCTCTTTGATGTTATCTGTAAAGGATGTTTGATGGTCAACCTCTCTTTTTTTGAGTGTCTATTTTTCCTTGTAGCCTTGATGCCATGAGAGCCTTTTTCTTCTTTTTGATTGCATGGCCCAGATGGTGAGTAATTGAAAGTTCCTCTGGAATGCTCTTACTTGTTCTTTTCTCCTTCCACCCTGCTATCAGAAGTTTTCTATAGCACATCTCTGCTGCCTCCATTTCACTCATCATGTCAGCTTTCTTTAGGGCTCAGGCTTGGCATAACAGGCCATCTCATGCAATTCACATGTCACATTGACCATAATTAATGAACTGCATTGACAAAAAAAGACAGCAGTTTTTCAAGGTTTTCATTTTTCTCTTATGGAACAACTTGCCATTCTGTCAAATGCAGTAGTAGTTTACTTTACCTTAGACCTTAATCCGTCTTGTGTTGGTCACACATCGGGCTGACCCACACCTTCCTCTGACTTTGCTGTTTCTTGAGCTTCAAACCATAATAATTCCATCTCCCTCAAGTCACGGCACATCGTCTTTCTCCATGTCAGTCTTGGTCTTCCTACTTTTCTTTGTCCTGATGGCTTCCAATCCAACACCCATTTCGGTGACCGGTTGCCCTCCATTCTTACTACATGTTCAAACCATTTAAGCCTTCTTTTTGTCCATCATTTCTCTCTCACCTGTTTTTCTCATGACTTCTCCATTTCTGATTCTGTCTAACGGTAGCTTGGACAACTTAAAAACTATTCATCCATCAATTTCCCTCACAAACTGATAGTAATAATCAGTCTGAATTGTTAGTATACAAGCAGAACCCTGCCTCCCTGGGCAACTGAAAATCAAACTAAATCTTCTCAATAAAAAAAATGCTACTATTGAGATGAATCTAGATCTAACTTCCAGAAAAGAAATACATAAAAAATTAGGGGTTACTCAATTACAATGATAATCTGGACAAGACTTATAACGTTTCAGAAAAATAAAATCGTTCCACTGACAGCCTGTTGAGAGGCAAATAAGTTCAAATGGCATGTTTCATTTTTAAATGCTTTCATGACTTGGCACCTGAATATTTAAAAACACTTGTTTCTGGACACGGGCAATCTCAAGCTCTTCACCCGTCTGGACAGAAACTGCTTGAGAGAAAAGTTTGTAAATTAATTTTGTCGACTCAGGCTTTTTCCATTGCTGTGTCTTTAATGTGGAACTCTTTGTCGTTTGAAACTAGATCAAGCCCTAGTCTTGTGACCTTTAAATCTAACCTTAAGACTGAACTTTTTAAAAAATATTTTCAGCCATTTTGTCTGAAATTTATCCAATGTCTGATATAATGTGCTATGACTGTTCCTTTCAAAATGATTTCATGAATTTTATGTACAGGCTTTCAAACCTCTTATACATAGTTTTCAAGTCATTCTGAATGATCTTGAATGTGAAATGTAAATGTTTGAAATTGTTGCGAAAAAATGAACATTTAAAATGGATTTGGACCCATATATAAACATTATTATTGTTATTATGGTTGCAAATGTCTGCCTCAGACCTGGTACTTGATGATGATGATGATTGTTATTATTATCATTACTATTACTATCATTATTATTATTATCATCATTATTATTAAATGTCCTTCATCAGACACAGAAAGACAAACTTTCAGACTAAGTTAAATCTAGTTTTCTAGAATATGAAGCGAGATTTTGGTCCCATCTAGATCTAGATAGTATTCACACATGGTCTCTTTGATACTAACAAAGATGTAATTGAGATCCAGTCTGCCAAAAAATATCTAAATGGTGTTGTAAAATGTTAAGAATGAATCTGTAAACTGAAACTTAATTAAACTAACTCCTTCATTACCAGGACTTATTTGTATATTTTAAGGGTATTATCAGATGTTAAGGGGCTTTCTCAGTTGCTTCCTATTGAAGACGTGGAGTTTCTCTTCTTCATTTTATGTAAGTATCCAGTTATATCAACTGAAGAATACTGTTTACAGTCAAGCTTTTACACAATATATTACATATGAAGAGCTTATAAAATTAATTTTAAAACAATAAAATCTGAAAAAGTTTTTATTCAAATTTAGTAAATTGACAAAAGACATTCATTACTTCTCGTAGCTTTTTCAGCAAATCGGGAACGCCGACGGTCCTCTTGGAATATCTTTGAAAGTCCCGATGTTGTAACACTATCTGAACCATTTCTGGGTCCCCAGTGCAGACAGCTTCATGTAAAACTGTTGGTACAAAAACATAAATCATAAATCATTAAATAAGCATTATTACAATGAAAATTGAAAAAAAAAATAATGTCCCTTTTATTTGACTACTACTAATAGTGTTTCCATACACTGTATAAGTAATCAGTATCTATCAATAAATAGCATTTATATACCACTTATTCCACAAAATGTGTGCAGACATTTTCAATTCTAAATGACACGCACTATAGAAGTATGGACATATATACATGCATGCAAATACATACTAGCACATATTCATACATAAAAATTTACAACTTTGTACACATCTGAAATTAAATGCTAAAATCAACATGCGTTAAATATATAGTAATGATAGCATAAAGGAAATCATTTTTTACTTTACATATAATACAATGCAAAATCCCCTTACATCGACATTCTTTGGAAACTGGGTCCATATCAATATCTGCCTATAAAATCGTCAATAAATAATCGAAGCCAAAGAGAGTAAAAATCAAGGGGAGATCAAGCATAGAGAGAGTGGTGCGAGAAGATCATACCGCTCTGGGGATGTAGTGTACTAAGGTCTAATCCAGAACTTGGCCGATATGTGGACTAGTAAAACAGGTTGATTATTAAGATTGAAAACTTTTTCCCAATTATTTTTGTGAGTTCACATAGGAAGCACATAGCTAGAGCAGAAAAAGCCGAAAAAAAAGTTGATATATGTTAAATTGTTAGGTACCGGTACAGATATTGAAGGAAAAATTTTGTAATTGGAAATCGTGTCTAAATAGGTCAATAAAGCCGCGATCATTATAAGTGGATGCTTTCATTGGTAGAGCATTAGCTTGCAGACTGAGAAGCAGAAGGTTCCATTCTAACTATGAACATATTCATGTTTTTCCTTTTAAAGGCAAAAAATGTATCCCTGTTGCTTCACCTGACCCAGGTGAAAATGGGTACAGATTTGGGCGGAAAAGTACTTTCCAAAGACTAGCATCCTTTTCAGAGAGTGATGGATAATGACGTCTGTCATTGTCCGCTTCATGCTCTATAGAGCTGAGATGAGCTCTCGTCCCATCAGCTGATCGAGATCGAAAAAAGACTACTTTTATATTACAATAAATATTCCTAGTTCTTATACCACATTAACTTAGTCAACAATTGCAGATTCTTAGGTGACTGATAAATATATAGGGTCATGGAATCAAACTTGCTTGCTTGTCATGACATTACTCCAGCCTCAAAGAAGACTGCGAATATTCACCTGTCCAATAACCTTTATTCTCTGCATTAGCATCCGACCCATGTCGCAAAAGGACACGGGCACTCTCTAAATGGCCAAGGGTTACAGCCAGATGTAATGGTGTGCGGCCTTTGGGATCCAATTGCTCGATATTATGCTGAAAAAAAAAACAACAAACAAAAGGAAAAAAATTAAGTAGAGGAAGAAATATCTTTAATTATTCAGTTGCTGGTCTCTATATTACATCAAGAGGACATAGGTAAATGAAAAACAGCACAACTTGGCATGAGTCAATAGTCAAACAATGCTCACCAGGGCAGCAAATAGGAGAGTGACCATATGGGATTGTGTTTTGCTAGCAGGGTAGGGCTCATAGCCTGAAGTCACCATGTTGTGTTTGTTCTTCGGTAAAGCACTTTACTTCTCTTACAAGGTAGGCTACTTACCCCATTCAACTCGGGCATGTGCAGACCAATCCAGAAATCCTTCAAGTAATCAATCCTTTACTCTACCCCTGGGTTGCTTCCCTTTTTGGATTCGGAAATTCAGTTCCCTTATATACGGAAATTCTTCTCTTTGTTAGCTCTTCCGCATCAACATATTATGTCTGTCAAACTTCAGTAATAAGCCATAAGCAATACTCATACTGACACAATTCAGTCCAAATCATTGAACAAAAAACAATGTATGAGTTCCACTTTTATTTTTAATGTGTTGCTGACTGTTCCTTTGTTGATTTTTAAGTCCTCTATAATAGCAGAATTCTAAGACATAGATCTAGGCTACATCTAGATATCTGGGTCTCCTCACATGGGCCTAATTGCAAGCTGAGACTGAGAGAGGGGCATGTAATCATGTCGTCAGTAGATCTAAGAAAAAATGTTTTTATTCTTTAAAAACAAAAAAAAAAAACAAAAAACAAAAACAATAACAAAAAACGTTGGATTTACACCTTGATCTAAATTATATATAACTAATTTTTGAAATACCAATTGCATTTCAGAGAATAACCTAAAAAATAATGAGTTGTTTACTCACCACCTTCTTTTCGAGCGCTCCTTCCAACTCCGTTATGTTGTTGTGCCAAACGAGCCAATGAAGAGGAAATTCATCTTTCAATGACATTTTGGGAGAAAAGGGAAAGAAGCTTCGACGTAGCAAATTCTCTGTTATGGATCAGGTTCGTTCAGCATGGATTTTCCAAAATAAAGTCCAACAGAAGAGGCAGAATAGTTCAATACATGATTAACTAGGCTACCAGTATGCGGCATTCAGCATCTTCCATCATTTTCCTGCAATTCCATCCATCCACTCCCCGGAAGTCACGACCGACATGATGTTATCGATTTTTTCGGCTCGATTACTAAGCCAAGAATATCGATGATGGTAGGCTAGATATTACCACCACTATTGTTGTTTTTTTGCGTAGAAGATGGTTGCCATGTCTCGTCTTAAAAAAAAAAAAAATCATTAATTTTAATAATAGAATATTATTATACCATATTTGTAGATACCGACGTATTATACACTGAGAAAAATATGTCCAAGAGTTGATGTAACTTCCTTATTTTTGTTCACAATGTCAGTGCCTTTGTCACAAATGTTTATTTCACTCCTTGGCTTGCGCATAGGTCATGTCGACAACAATGGACATCAGGGAATTGGCCTGCAGCAGAATCCAACGTGTTGATTCGGCGTGTTGGCGATTCGTCCGAAAGTCCATTGATTTTGCCTCCTGATTATCCCTCTGCACTTAAATGTACAGGTTCTCTGCATGTTTCCAGAGTTGGCCTGTCGGCCTCTGTGTTGAGAGTGGGCAGAGCAACTTCACAAGAATTTGACTTTTATTGTATCACCAC
The DNA here is from genome assembly GCA_028565895.1 of Goniobranchus geometricus. Classification (NCBI taxonomy): domain Eukaryota; kingdom Metazoa; phylum Mollusca; class Gastropoda; order Nudibranchia; family Chromodorididae; genus Goniobranchus; species Goniobranchus geometricus. The sequence goes on along the minus strand of JAOWAY010414370.1, from coordinate 3,813 downwards.
CAGGAGAGAATAGTGAAACCCTTTGTTCTTAGGACGTCAGCAGAGACATTACATGGACATGCAGCGCTGAAGCTGCTCAAGACAAGGGAATTATTGTCTCCTTGGTGGGGATCTGGGGTGGCAAGTCAGTAAAACAGCTTGAGTGAATGTAGATACGCCTTCCCGGCTTCCACCACACCCCCATCTAAATAAAATTTCAAAAATGAAGCAATCGGTGGCCACAAACAGCATGCATAGCTCTGGGGGTCGAAGAAGCTCGCAAGCCACCACACCACGGCAAGGATGGGACATTTGTGATGGCATGCGATGTACACATGCCATAATAGCTGCCAACATTCATAAATGGGGATTCAAAGTCTCGCCAACGTGACCTAAGCGCCAGGCTCTTCCCACAATACAAAGTACTTAGTGCTGCAGAGCCCAAAGACAAAGTCTGAGAGAGCATATGAGACCACCAACAGTTACAGATTTGGCAATGAATTCCAAACCCGGATTAACACAATGAACCCGGAAGTGTAGTCACATGATATACTAATGATGTAGATGTAAGAAAAGAATTTTGAATAGAAATTGGGCCATACATGAGATTTATCAAGTTGAAGGGGTGAAATGCTCCGTGAACAAAATTTATCTGACCACAACGGTCGAAGGAAACAATTAAGGCTCAAAGTGCCAAATAAAGACGGTCAGTAGTAAAAAGAAACCGATGCTATTTGACTACAAGATGCAGGGCCAAACTATCAATCGAGTGGCTGGCATAAAATACCTTGGAGTCACAATACAAAACAATCTCAAATGGGACAAGCACACAACTAACACCATATCAAAAGCAAAAAGGACCCTTGCTTCATCAAAAGAAACTTACACCAGTGTCCACAGAGTGTCAAATGCCAGGCCTACACTTCTCTCGTAAGACCTGTGCTGGAATACGCCCCATCACCTGGGACCCCATTTGAAAACCCAAATTGAAAACATTGAAAAAGTTTTTAAAAAACCAAGAAAAAAACAACAACAACGCAGCACGATTTGCTACAAACTGCAACTCAACGGACAGGTGGAGAGTCACCAATGCAATCAAAAACTGCATGGGTGCCTTTACATCGGAGAAGGGTACAGCCACGTCTCGCAGTTAATGTACAAAATACAGCATCGGCAAGAAACATGTCAATCACTTCCTGCATATCTCAACACTCAACAAAATCGGCATTCGACAAGAAACTACCACGATCTGAAAATAACACAGCCTCATACAAGAAAGGACCGATACAAATACGCTCGCACAATCTTCCAGTGGACCGAACTCGCACCGAAGATTATCTCCGTTGGTCCGGAAAATTTACGGTTATAAACAATCACCACTGACCAAAAATTACAACAAGAAACTGTGTAAACATTTGCTTTGTGGGTAGAGATGCCTGTGGCAAGTTATTGAAATTGATGGATAAGGCTAGTATTCATATATAACACTGTTAAAGGGATGATTCCAGCAATTTCCCCCGAAGACTACCTGGAACCAAAACGCTGAAAACATTGTACAGACATACGTAACAAACAACAAGTGCTGTCACATCATCATCATCATCATCATCATCATCATCATCATCATCATCATCATCATCATCATCATCATTATCATTATCATTATCATTATCATTTTCGTGTGCTGTGCATGTCTGCGTTGGCTACCACTGTCTTCCACTCCACTCTTATCGTCTGCGTGTTCTTTCCTGCCCCCCAACCATTTTGTTATAAAGTCCGTCATTTTTTGCCGTTGCGTTCCACGGGCTTTTTTGCCTTCAATCTTTCCGGTCGTCACCAAGTTTTCCAAACCATTTCTTCTCATCACATGAGCCGTGAATTTTGTTTGTCCTTTTCTTATTTTCTTCATGAATGAGCTGGTGGACTTTGATACTTCAAGTATTTCTTTGATTATCTGTGGGTTCAAGGTTTTCTCAACATTCTTCTTAAAAACCTTATCGCTGCCGCTTCCCTTGCTTTTTAATGTATTTGTTCTTGTCCATGACTGACACGAGTACACTGAAATGGGTTGGATGTAACATTGCAGAAGCCTCATTTTTTGTATGTGTGATAAATGTTTGTTGGATTTTTTTTTACATACCCCTGTCAATTATAAAACACAAACAAATAAACAAACAACAACAAACAAACAACAACAAACAAACAACAACAAACAAACTGCAACAGCTCATTTCTCATTCAGACCGTCACCGATTGAATTCCCTCGATGATTTCACTGTAGCCGCCATCTCCTTCTATCTTATGAGGCAAATTCCTTTCGAAATGTAGCCTTCGTGGCAGCCATCTGGTACTTATATTCGTCTATCCTGTGCCATCCTTCCGGCTTTAGCTATTCCACAGTGCAAGTTTTCTTTGATGTCGTCACTCCACCTCCTTCCTGGTCTATCCATTCCTCTTGAGTGTGGCACCCTTCCGTCTGATATTGTTCTCTCAAGTCTCTGGTGCCTTGTCAGGTGGCCCAAGAAGGTCCACTTCCCAGTTGTTTTCAATATTTAATTCCTTTTCGGACCCCTGCTATCTTCAAGATTTTTCGGTGTCACGGTCATGTTATATGAGAGGAAAACAAGCAAAAACATATCTAGCAATAGGCTGGTGTTGTTGCGCTCAATATGCTTCACTTAATTGTATACTCCACAAGGGCATGTCTGCTAGGGGATAGAGTATTGTAAAGCTCTTTGAGGGTGTAATGGAATGGGGGAAAGCGTCATATAAATGAAGTCTGTATTATTAATTTTACATCATGGTTATCTGACGATCCGGTCCTGATCAAGCCCAGACTTTGGGTCTGCGAGATGGGTTCTGATATAACCGCAGCTCGGTTCTCGACTTAGATTGAAAGGGCGCGGTGCTCCTGTGCGGCCTTATTACGGAGTACTAACCCTACCCCAACTTCAATCAGCCAGTCAGTCAGTCATTCAGTCAGTCAGTCAGTCAGTAAGTGAGATGCAGACTTCAATCAGTCAGCCAGTCAGATATAGATTTCAATCAGTCAGACAGTCGGATGCAGGTCTCAATCAGTCATTCATTCATTCAGTTAGTCTGTCAAATGCAGACTTCAATCAGTAAGTCTGTTAGTCAGAGATACAGGCCTCAATCAGTCAATCAGTCAGACAGAATGATGCAGGCCTCAGTCAGGACATTCCTTAATCTAGTGATTCTTGCGTTGCCCAAACACGATTGGTGTAATTCCAGCCATTCGCTCAGTTGGTATTGTGCTATCGTAGCTCAGGTGGCTCAGGCATAGTGTTGACTTTTAAGGGCAAGGCGGAGGTCCCAATTTCAATTCCTACTGGAGCAAGATTTTTTCTTATCTTCCTTTCTCCTGTTCATAGGAGTTTCACAACAATTACAGTATGTTTCCATTATATATTACATTTACTCCTCCTTCTCCTTCTCCTCTTGCTCCACCTCCTCGTCCTCGTCCTCGTCGTCGTCGTCGTCGTCCTCCTCCTCGGTTCTGTATGGTGGTTTTGGCAAGTCTCTCACCGGCTGCCCTTCTCCTTGAAAAAAGAAAAATACGGTCGATATTGTACATTCCATCTCCAAAGTGGTCTGCTATAATCTCCAATGGCCCAAGCTAACAGGTAAAATGCACATTACTGTTACACTTTTTCTTTTCTTTTCTTTTTTTTCAAAGGAACGGTCATGTCAAACAAATAAATAAAAATGTGAATATCCTTGCTCCCAACAAAATGAAATGAAACAAAAAATAAAATAAAATTCAGCTACAATAACAAAGGGAATGAAAAAACACACAAAAGACCCTCCCCCACC
>JAOWAY010414259.1:0-14513 GCA_028565895.1 Goniobranchus geometricus | reverse complement strand
TTCTGATCGCAGGTTCTGGATGAGATTTTGGACCTTGAATCTGTACGATTTTCTTGACGTGTGAACCTGAAGCTTCACTAAATTGAAGTACAATCTACGTAAGCTGGACAATATACTCATATTCTTCTTCTTTTTCCTCGTCTTGTTATTGTTGATGCCGCTTTGTTGTTGTTGTTGTTGTTGTTGTTGTTGTTGTTGTTGTTGTTGTTGTTGTCGTTTTGGCCTCTCCATTGACTATCCAAGACAAGACCGACTGTAACAGTAACTGTTTCTCAAAATTCGATACTCTAATTTTTCAAGACTTAGTATCGATAGTAGGGAGCTCACAGGCGGAAGTGGTTCCATCCTCACCCCGTTCGTAGTTCGTAGTTTACAAAAACTGACTGCTAGGCCTACTGATAGGCATACCTATTGGTGTTTGGCTTGTCGAATGATGGCACTACCTTCTCGTTCCTGAACATTTCTCGACTGTTAGCCTTTAGTTTAGCCTAGATCTACATAACCACTTAGAATCTACATATCACAAGGCTCATTCGTTTTGCTTTATGACACAGTGTGTCATCAGAACGAAGCATCATCTTTTTTTGTATGTATAAACGTCCAAGAGTGTACATCTAGATCTAGATCTAACCATACAACATGAACGTCGTCCTAGCTGTCAAGCAATATGTCAGTAAAATGATCGAAGGCTGTGGTGGGGGAATGAAAGTCCTGCTCATGGATAAGGAGACAGTAAGTAGATCTAGATCTAAATCTGGATGTAGTGAAACAATTAAAAAAGTTTTGACCCATACCGCCTTCAGATCCCCTTTTAGTCAGAAACGAGGGCTAGAATTCCATATCGTCCCGCCACTCGTATCCTATTATAACAGTATTAGTGTTCTTAAAGAAAAATGGTTACAAATTGAGCTGAATTCTTTTTTACTTACTTTGAACACAGTTTTGGGCATTGTAAATACACCTATCGAGTTCTATCCCACGAAGGTGTGCGAGCTGGAGAAAAAAGACTAGAAGATCTAGTTCGTCCGCCATTTTCTGCTGTTTACGTCACGTAGTTGTTATTCCATTCTTTAGTTTTTTGACCCCGACACTCACATACAGCAATCACCAAGCATGAGTATACATCACCTACTCACACCTAGGGCAGACATGTTTTATCTTACTTTAACATCTTGTAACTTCTTTTACTATTTAGTGTCAATAGTGACTGGATGATCCGGCATTCCTCGATTGAATCATTCCCAACTGCTAGGCAGCCATTTTGAGACTTATTTGCTTGCCGTACAGGAAGTTGACGTTTGTTGTTTACCGCAAATTAAAAAAAACCAAAAACTGGCCATACTGGTTTTTGGTTCCCTGTGGTTGTTGAACCTCAGTCGATGAGTGCTGCGATTCCTCAGTCCAAAAAGCTGGCTCAGTCAGAGGTAGTAGCTGGGACCCCCCTATCTTCTATTGTATCTGAGTAGGGGTTTATAGTAAAGGGGTTAATGCCTGCCCTTTATGTCAATTGATGATTTGGGTATCGATTACTGCTTTTATGAGTATCGGGGTCATAAATTAAACTTGACAAGGGACTAACGGAAAATGACATATTCAATAGAAAATAGAAGTGCATCTGTATCAGACCAATCTGGGAACTCTTGTCACAGTAACAACTTCCGGTTCACATGTAAACAGTCGGGAATGATTCAATCGAGGAGTGCCGGTTATAGCTTTTTCTTCCTCAAAAAGTTGTCAGAATGACAAATTAAGTCTGGTGGCAACAGCAATTGATGAGTATACATGAGAGATTGTGTGCATTTGGTTGTTTGAACGACTGGCTTGGTGTGAATGCGATTGTCAAAGATTGAGCTTAGAAAGTGACTTGCAAACATAACCATAGAATGAATCTTGTCAAGATTTTTTGTCTTTAGTCCAAGTTTTCCTGTCACAGTGGGACATATATATGTACTTCTTGGCCTTCAGAGAGTGGATCTTTTCCAAGGGGTAAAACCTGATCGATCACTGACGACGTGATGACACATTCAGCTTTAACACAAAAAATATATACAATCTTTGAATTGCGGATTCTCTCACTATATAATAGATTAAGATGGCACCATCGACATAGAGCCAGTTTCTCTCTCCCCCTCCCTCCCTCATCCCCTCTCTCTCTCTCTCACACACACATACACACACATACACATTTTGCCTTCCGGTGATAATACACATACATGGAAAATAATGGAGAGCGTTGAATGCTCTTTTGTGAATGGAACAGTTGATGTTTCTAATGCCAGCTGTTAAAAACAAAAACATAGATAGAAAAGATTTTCCAATTGCCAGTGAAGGTAAGGATGAAAGGAAACATTGCAACAACAGCACACCAGTGAGGGTCACCGGACTGTTCGGTGACTTGACAATAGTGCGAGGGTTACTGGACGGTCCGGTGACTATTGACGATAGCGTGAGGGTCACCAGACGGTCCGGTGATATGACGATAGCGTGAGAGTCACGTTACTGGACAGTCCGGTGACGATTGACACTACCTTATTAACCCCTACTTGGACACAATAGAAAATGGGGGATTTCGATTATGATACTTCTCCATCGTGACGGAATGTAATTTTACATCCCATTTCTAAATAAAAACATAAGTAGAAGTTTGGAGCACTTCACCCAACTCAATCCATGGCATGATGGTTAAAACACTCGCTTGGTAGGCGAGAGAAGCGGGTTCGATTGCGCCGTGCCGCAAATTTTCTAAAAGTAGATTTATCTTCTTTCTTATTTCGCATTTTTTAGGATCGAGGGACAGAAACAACAAAGAACAGTCAAATAACTTAGACAAGACAAATAAAGACAATTTACGACAATGACAGACAAAAAATAAATACTGCTTTTACTTCTTACTTCTTTATTACCCCCACAAAAACCAAGCCCCAACTTTTTATACCACCCCATCAAAAAAACTTTTACCCTCTTCATTACGTCGCTGGAGTGGCGGAACGATATGGAATTCCTCCCTACTTGTTATTCCCTTCTTTAGTGTTTGACCCTGATACTCACATACAGCAATCACTGTACACAAACATCACTAACTCACATCGAGGGCAGACATATTTTATCTTTAACGTCAGCCCCTTTACTATAAACCCCTACTTGGACATGTTAGAAAAGGGGTGGGGGGTCCGTGGGGAAGCGACCCCCGCCACAACGTCCATGGGGCCAGTTTTTTCTATTGGGTCGTGGAATCGCAGCATGAAAGTTTCGTAGACGGTTTATGCTACTTTTGATCATCACAAGTCACTTGATGGAATGCAACTTGCGTCCCATTTTTAAATGAAAACATAGGTAGGCCTAGAGGTTCCGAGCTATTCACTCAACTCAATGCATGGCATAATGGTAAAAACACTCGCTTGCTTGGCAACTGAAGCGGGTTCGAACCCGCCTTGCCACAAATTTTATAATTATTTATCTTCTTTCTCATTTCAGATTTTTCGGGACCGATGGACTGAAACAAATAAGAACAGACAAAAGACGTCGACAAATAAAGACAATTACGACATGACAGACAGATAAAAAAAACAACAAACTCTTACTTCTTTATTTAACCCCACAAAAACCAAGCCCCAACTTTTTATACCACCCCATCAAAAAACCCTCTTTATTATGTTGCTGGAGTGGCGGGGCTATATGGAATTCCTCCCGAAAAGAGTGTTATACATGGGATAGTTTTCGATATATCAGAATTGATCTTCTGGCATCAAAAGCCACTACTAGAAAACACTCAAGGAAACCTTGAAAGTGAGACGGGTGTACAGGTAAAAATTGGTATTATATTCTAAAAATTTACCCAACATCCTACCTGATATATATGCTTTATCTTTGACATTATATAAGTAGAGGCTGTAATGTAATCTCTATTTCAATGTTTACTTAATCACGTGACAGTTAGCCTAGAGGAAAGTAGAAGGAGATCACCATTTTAGAACTTTCTTAGCTTGAGGAAAGATTCAGAATTTAATTTTCTTGGTAGGCCTACTTTTGTAGTATATTATATCATCGACCTGAAAATTTTGTGATTAGGTTTAATTATACTTATGTAGAGAACCATACACAATGAATGAATGAAATTGAGTACATCATTTTGTGTCACACGGAACGCTTTGTGTGATCTACGGATCATGCAGGTCGACAGATTGCACCTAATAGCTACGTTTGCTATTCTGCCTGCTTCTTTGTATTTACAATGTGTGTGTGTTATGTTTGCAGGAATCAAGATCTTTTTTCTAAATATCGTGGTATAATTTGTTCTTTCCTTGCTACACCTTCGGTTTTGTTTCTTTCTCTATTTTCTACTTTGAGCTAATATCTAAAACATTCCAACAAAATATGTTTTTTAAACTAGCAATAATGAACCATGTTTTCATTGGGCTAGCTTGTACAGAGACTGAAGATGATGAACTGAAATGTATTCAGATTGATTCAGCCTACTAAAAGTATGTCGTAACACTTAATTAGACTATCCTGTCATAATTTCCTTTCATGTGGTACAGAAATCGCTTCAGAAATTAATAATAAAGATCACAATGAAATGGTGAAGCGCGCCATAATGGCACGTTTTGCAGTAAAGCAATAATTGCTGGAACACCCGAACAGTTGACTGGAGTGCTCAACTATCCAAGATTGCCTAGATCTGTATCTAAGCTGAGACAGTCTTGTAGGCTATCATAATTTTAATGCAGTGGCTATAGTTACGGCAAGCCCCATATATTTACAGCGATCACGAACTGATAACGTCATGTACATGAAGGCACACACAATACAGCACCAGCCTTGGCTGTTCACAGCGAGCTGTAATGCAAGCTCACAGTCATGTCGAAGGCCTAAGCCTGTATTCATTTATACTGTAGTGCGCCTATTTTGTGTCACGAAACCGTACAAAATCTCTTCCTCTAATTTAGTGTACAGAGTCCTGTTGATGCATTATGGTGTTGGTATGACTTCCGTCCTTGGCCTTGTTTTCATTCTGAGTACACAGTCACTCCCTTCTGTTCTTATGTTAAAATGAATTACTTACTTGTACATTTGTAACTTGTCCGTATACTACAATTCTAATTTTATAGGTTTTTCATTTTATTATCACCATCAACACCATCCTCCATGTCCTTTCTATTCTTCATACTTGGCCCTCTATCAAGGCCTACTGACTGACAGCCTGACCGGGTGTTGCTGTCACTAATAACTGTCAATGACTGTCAGTGAACATGCTATTGCTAAATCCTTAGTAGCTTTTTAGGTTTATGTTGCCTGTCTTTTGAATGTTTCTGAGCTTTTACTTAGTCTTATGTCTGTTGGTAAGCTGTGCCAGTCTTCCAGTCTGATTGCTCTGGGAAAAAATGAAAGATGTGACAATCAACCCTAGAAGTTGGAATGTTATGTTAGATGGGTGTGGTTACGGCCGAAAGTGAAAGTATTTGGACGATTACTTCTGTCTTACCTGCAACCAGTGGTCTCAGATTGTGTTTACCCATTACAGTTTGCCTAGGGCAGAATGAGGAGTGTGGAAAATACTACATTAGTTACTGCATGTTTTAGATAATGTTTATTGTTGGTTAGGTCGCTGTCCTGTTGACGATTTGGACTTCAGCTTGCGACCTCCTTGGATGCAGGCATAGTCAACCTCAGTTCAACTAAGATTCTCCGCAAAGAACCGCTTTGGGCACACTTCTGTGCTGACTCTAGTGTCTTTGAACTTCTTACATATATAGCTGGACGCAATTCTTTTTTGAAACTGCAGTTCCAACTAAATCGACATTGTCAGTTTGAACAGCAGACGGATTGTGAGATTTGGGAATGCTGTAGGCCTAGCCTAGCTGACAGACTGTGTCCTATCGCTGTGAACAGTCGGGGCCAGCGCTGTTTCATATGCATGTGTCTAAGTGATGTCATCAGTTTGTGATCGCTGTACATATAGACTAGCAGGGATGGTGTTGATGGTGATTTATAATGAAATGGAAATGCTATAATTAGTATAATAATTACAGGCTACGTTCTTCGACGTGTTGGTGTTCGAGGAGAGTGGTAAACATATAGACTTCATGGCTCGCTATGAACAGCCACCGCTGACGCTGTTTCATGTGCATGTGTCTATTTGACGTCATCAATTTGGGATCGCTGTAAATATAGAGTAGGGGCTATCATTACAGCTCACCGTTACTATAGCCACTGCTTAAATTAAAGTGCCACTTCATTCACGGATGTCCTATATTCTGGCCTTTTGGAAATTATCAAGGCATGGACTTTTTTTCCAGTGGAATCTCCAATGAGCCTGAAAAAAAAATGGCCAGAACTTTTTTTTCACTTGTCACCTGGCCTGGCAGTTCCTGAGCGTCGAAAACAAAGCTTGCTAGGACCATCAGGAATCTCCTGCTTCGGGTCGCCATTTATACTTGCTTTCACTTTTCATTCCTGCGCACCAATTCCCTTTGAAAACGAAGTCTACTTTCTCTCTCTCTATTTTATGTGCCTGATTTCTCAGTTTGACATGGAGAAATCCAGTGTTTTTGATACTGGGCTGGCACACCTATGTACTAGAAAATTTTAGTTAAAAGCAGTACCCAGTCATGCCCCTAATAGGTAATGCCAATTTGGTATAGAGATAACCTAGGCCTATCTTGATCTAGAATCTATGAAACGGCCGTCTAGAGTGTCACTCCCTTCTCATGTACACTTACTTTCTTCAAGTGTGTAGGATAGGAGTAGATTAAGTTATTTTGATGCACAGCAGAATCAAATTTCCACCCTTATGAAGAAGTAGTATTGTGGAAGGAGGGTCTATGGGGAATCCCTGAAATGGGTCGAGCAAACAATGCAACAGTTCATGTTTTCTGTTATGTAATATATTTAGTTGAGGTTTTTTTAGGCAGGGTAAAGGTGTCTTTGCAGTTGTCTTAAATGTCAGATTAGTTTGGTCTTCTGACATTGAAGACAGATGCAAAACACAAAGAGAAACCATCAAAGTCATTGAGTCTAATATTATGCATTTTTTTCCCCTCCCTTTACTTCTTCTTAAAGTTTCTTTTTGGGTGTACAGGTATTTTGTCAAGGGGTTAAATAAGTATAATGTAGTAATGATAACACTTCTCCCTCCCACGCACACAAATTCACACTCACACACAATTTGTATCGCAAAGACTCAATCAAAGTAAATTTGCCCCTATTCAGTCAATAAAAAGTGTGAAAAACAAAACAGAGCACCCTCAATGACGAGGAAACAAAGAAAGATATAAATCAACAACAGACCCAAACAAAGAACCATACACTCAAAAAAAAACCCCCAAAACTTAATAAATGAAATAAATAGAAATAAGAATTTAGATATGTAAGGAAAATTTGAAAAGTTGAGAGAAGTTTAGTTTTGAATCCTCAGTCAGACAGGACCTGATAATTTTGGGAAACAAGGGAACGTCCAATCCAACACCTGATTATTAGAAAATATATAGAAATCCTTTCTGTGCTTCCCTGGTTCTACAATGCATAATCAGAATCTGGTAGAGATTTCCTGGACAAAAGTTCTGAAAAACAAAAGAAAGATCTCAATTGTATCTTTAGTGGTGGAATATATTTCTAGACCTTGCTGGATTATAGATCTAACCCATGAGGGTTGGCACCCACCATTGGTGTCTTTGATATGTCAAAGTGATCTTTTAACATAGGTGCTCAAATTTGTTGAGCTTGTTTAAATTAAATATTCATTGTTTTGTGCCACCCTCTATTGGAATACCAACTGAGAGGCACATGCAAAAGAATCATCAGGTGTGCGGCTCTCTAAGACTGGATGACCTTCCAAAGCTAGCAAAGGATTGGAGATTGTGATGGCAACTACTTTTTGCCCCACGCGCCTGATGGTGCAAGGAGAGTGGAAGTGTAATATTACAATATACGGTTGTAAGACCAAGAAGGTAAATTTTTTTAATGTGATTTGATTATATCCAATTTTATTCATTTATTTGTTTTCATACTTTTCTTTCAGACAAGCATTGTCAGTATGGTGTATGCTCAGTCTGAAATATTGCAGAAAGAGGTCTATTTATTTGAGAGGATTGATTCTCCTGGCAGAGAGACAATGAAACATCTAAATTGCATTGCATTTTTAAGACCAACACGAGAAAATGTTGAGTTGCTGGCCCAGGAGTTGAGGATGCCTAAATATGGTCTTTATTTCATTTGTAAGTCCTATTAAAATATACAGACATTTTCACCCAACTTACAAAGATAAATAACCACCTTCATTGTCAGTATGATTAAAACAAGGGTTCTAATTTCATCATGAGAATTATTTTTTAATACAGTGATCTCTGTGTAAGAGACCAGTCTACAGTTGACAAAGAAAGCAGCCTCATAGACAAATAGGTTCTTAGGGATGTCAAGTGGAGGTAAAGTTGACGTAACATGTGTCCTTTCTACATAAATACTTTGTTAGTTTTTGCTGGAATTGCTTGCGCGCACATGATTAAAAAAAAAAAAGTCTTTCACTGCTTAAGTAATTGATGACAGACCAATTGTCACACTATTCTCAATACTTTTTGAAGCGTTTTGTCATGTAGCTTATGATAAGGATTCAGTCACCAGTTCTAAATTGGAAGCAAGTATACAGAGATACGTGGAGCCACCTATGATCGTTATGGGCAGACTATAATCATGATTCACAATTGACATGTCTACAGGGATCTCAGAAAGATATGTCAGCCACCAATTGCATCAGCAGTTAAACTGTCATTTGTTTGACGGAACTGTAGACGGATACAATTTGGCTGGTTATTGAATGAAAAAGTCACAAATATGTATTGATATAATAAGTGTTGTAATTTATTTCATATTAAAGTTAAAATCTTTCATCTGTCCATCTAAGGGAATATTGAAACTTTGGTCAATTGAGATATTTTGAGGTTCCTATAGGTTGCAGTTAACCAAAGATGACTGTATATGACAGTGCTGATAATTGCTTTCATTAAAATAAACACTTGATGCTTTGGAAAAAAATACATATGAACATTGTGCAGCAGGCTGATAGAATTTTAAAATAGTGGTGAATTCTCTCATTTAAATGTCCAGAACAATGGAAATTAGGGTTGTGTAAAGATATTACTGTGGATAAGATTAGGAAGATACACATATTTAGATGCCCTTGCATATATTCCTTGATTGAGATTTGTAGTAGTAAAATCTATTCTATTGTTGTTATCTGAAGTCTGAGAGCTTTATAACTTATATTTTCCGTTTATAATTTCATGCACCATCATTATAAAATATTCAACTGAATCATGATTGTAAAAATACAGCTTCAATACCTTTTCACAGACTTCAGCAATGTGATAAGTAAACAGGATGTGAAAGTCTTGGCAGAGGCTGATGATCAGGAAGTCGTGAGAGAAGTTCAGGTATGAGCCTTTTCCTTCATTCGATACCACGACCTCAGGGGTGTTGCTCTAGTCAATTTGCTATTCATTCTGCTACTGCAAACCTGTCGATCAGTACTTCTTCAGTTCTCTATTTTCTTACTATCATAGGGTCATTGGTGCTAACAGTGGTGACTGCAGAGGTCGGGCCCAAAAGAGATTTGCCATAATCAAAATCAACCAAAATCAACTCTTTCAAGCCTTCAATAGTCAACAGCGGATAGTGTTATACATAGACAGTATGACATGGTTTTCACCATTTTGGAACAAACACAACAATCTCAGAGACACTGTCGGTCAGGCCACTGCCACAGAGCATGTCTTAACGTCGCTTAAGTGATATTCAAGGTGTCACTTGAGACCATTTTAAAAAAGAACAGCCTGGTCAGACTATGACCCAGAGCCTGGGAACAAATAAATTAATTGTCTTCTTACGAACATTGCTCAGTTGTGACTGTTGTGAAAGTCAGGATTTGTGTGGTCATGTGGGTGCAGGCATATGTATTTGAGCATGGGTGGGTGTTTGCTCAAGCGTGCTTTTTACTTAGTTAATTAAGGTGACCAAAGAATGGTACCGGGTGTACCAGAAGGTGTTTGTATGAAGTGCACATGGAAGTATGAATGATCATAGCAAAGTTTAAGTTGGTAAAGGCCGTTATTCCATTAGGGGTGGTAAAAATTATTGATGGGGCCAGCTGCTGTGGTGTAATGGTTGGAGCAGCAAGTTACATGTAGAAGGTCACGGGTTCGAATGCCACAGTCACCAGGATTTTTTCGGGCTGTAGCTGGCTCCTACCCATAGGGGACCCATTGGGAAGATCAAGACCACAGAGTCGAGTTTTGTCTACTTTAGGGATGCACCTCAATAGCATCATCATTGTGGCATTGTCATTACCATCATTCAGCAAGCAATAAAGAAGATTGCCTATCATTCAGTGTCCCTTGTTGCACTGGCTTCATGGTGATCTCAGCTCTGGTCTTACCCATACAGTTCGCAGCCTGTGATGAATAAATGTTGACATCTTCGGGGTTGGTGGTCCGTGGGAGAATGCCACTGGGAGGACCTTGTAGTGATCACCAATCTAGGTGGGTGTCTCACTCACTCAGTCTGGCTCCGCCATTAAGGTAACAGTGTCGTAGCAGTGTGCTTAGTAGGTGGTTTCTAAGAAGGCACCACGAACATCACCTAGTGATCCAGCAGCAGTGCAGGGCACCCTCTGGTTGTGGCCCCATGATGACCTGACATAGATACACTCCTGATGGACTCCTGGCTTTGGTAATGTCGTACTTGGATACGCTTGTGATGGTGGGATTGGAATGAGCAGGCTTAGAAAAGCAGGACAGGGCCATCACCAAAACTGAGAGGGTGAAAGTAAACTGAAAAAAAAAGAAAAGAATTAATGGTAGGGTGCTACTTTTGAGTGAATTCAAGGAAATTATGTAAAAATACATAAAATAAAATTGTAGTACTCAACTGTAAAGGGAGCACAAGACACATGAAGTTCTGGGTCTCACCCTCCGCCAGACAACACAAACAGATTAGCAGACAAAACAGTTCGGGAGAAATAAGGCTAGAAGTGGCTGGGGTTGAGTTGGATGTGCATTTACATGCCAGAAATGTAAGCGAGCCCGAGTACCATTTCAAGATGTACTTCTCTTTCCACTTGTGTTTATTTTTATCTCCAAACATTGTTTGCATCTGTGTATTTTATTTGATTTGAAGAAACATGTTGTCAAAAAGATGGCATATAAGTGAAAATCACAATCATTACAAAATGTGGTTTAGTTAAAATTTGTCATCATTTAAGATATTTCGATAAAAGGTACATAGGATCTGGAAAAAGCAAAGACATCAGCTTGGCATTGAAAGTAAAGTTGTACAAGACCTTGATGCTGTCTACCCTTCTCTACGGCTGTGAGAGCAGGACCATGACAGCTGAATCAACTAAGAAGATCCAAGCATTTGGAACCAGATGCTACAGGAAAATTTTAGGGATCTCATTTAAAGAGCAAAGACCAATGATTTTGTCCATGCTCAGATAAAAGGAAGAAGTTGGCCTGGTTTGATCACGTCACCTGACACAATGCATACCCAAGATAGTACTACAAGGGACCTTGGAATATGGTCGGAAACGAGGACGACTGGCGAAGAGTTGGATGGACAACGTACAAGATTGGACCCGTTTGGACAGCCCCACCCTTATAAGACTGACAGAAGACAGACCCACTTGGCGCTCTCTGGCTTACAGATCTTCCATGTCTCCCCTTCGACCATCAGCCACGGGAATGAACTGAACTGAACTGACAAAGCTAAAGCTGAAATTCTAATTTGTGTATAAAATTAAATCTGTTTAGTATCATTTCAAATTAAATCTGTTTACTCTGATTTCCTACAATTTATTTACTGTAAATTGAATATTGTTATTGTATGCTTTCTTGAAAATCAGCAAAAAAAATTTCCAAAGGTAAAGTTAAAATGGCCTTTAGTAAATGAGTTAACAGAGTAGTCTTTTCATGCATGTTCCTTCTGTTCTTCTACAAGTTGTGCTCATGAAAATATGTACAATTTGATCGTGCATTAAAGACACCTTTTTACTGTAACAAAGAAATTGTCCTTTAAGACAGCAATTTGCTTTGTATACTACTTTAATTTCACTCAATTTGATTTCCCCTGCCTTTTGCTGGTTTATCTGGTTATCATTTGGCTTTTGTTAATGTAAACTTGCATTATCATTTTACTGTGCAGTTACATTTTTTCACAAGTTTAATTATTTTTGTTGAAGAAATCATTCTTTTCACTGACAATGTCAATTGTATTCTTTTCATCCTCAGGAATTTTACGGTGATTACATTGCTGTGAATCCTCATTTATTTTCTCTGAACTTAGTCGGCTGTTGTCAGGTTCGTTTGGAAGCAATGGTATTTGCGTTCATCTGATCATGTTATTTCTGTCATTTATTTTGAGCGTACTGATTATAATCTTAACCAATATTGGTCCCTTTCACAATTTACACCAACATTTCTTGATCAACATATGTTCTATTATGTTTTCTTGTTACCTATTAGATATACCAGTCCATCTGCTTAGCCCACTATCTAAATGGCTTATATACAGAAATTTCTTCATTCACTTTTATGGAGAATGAAACCTTTATTTCTTTATGGGTTTTTTTTTCTTTGAAAATTTTTTAAAAATTACATCTTTAATGTTGGAAATTAGGTACAGTGGTATGAGTCTAAGAAACCGTTCATGGGGAAACTAAAAGTGTTAGATTTTGTTCTTATTGGATTTTATTTTTGTTTTAAGGATTAAGATTTTTTTAAAAAATTAAAATTACATGTCCTACTCGTTTCTTCATGTATATTTGGCAAACATATTAAAGTCTTGTTTTCTTTTTCATGCTGTTCAATATAGGCAGATGGAATTTTTGAAGTGACCATTCATAGACATCATGGTCAACTTTAAGGGTGCTCCTGTTCATTTTATGTACCGTTTCAATCCTTAACTAAGAGCCATGGGGAGCCTTGTCAACTTGTTTTTTGTGAATTTTGTCTACTTTTTTTTACCTTATTGTCTCTTTTCTTTTTGCATTTCAGAACCTCAATTGGTCCCCTCCAATTCTCTCAAGAACCATTCAAGGGCTAACTGCTGTTCTGCTCTCCTTGAAAAAGTGTCCAATGATTCGCTATCAAAATTCATCAGAAATGGCAAGGCGACTGGCAGACAGTGTTCGTGTATGTATCTTTTATTTTTGTTTTGATAACACTGTGTCTTTTTGTAATAATAGTGATCATCAATTTCGCCTTTCAGCTTTTCCTGCTGGGGCCGCTAGGTTGATCTTCTGCCCCCAGCTAGTCTTATTCAATGCATCTTTCTGATTTCCACCAAGAGCCAATATGTCTTCCTTAATTCATTCATATTATTCCTTCTTTTGAGTGGCACTATAGGTCAGTTATAGAGCGTTGGCCTGCACTTTTCCTTAAGCAAGAAAATTTACCCTTGTTGCTTCACATGACCCAAGTGAAAATGGGTACAGCATAGGATGGAAAAGACTGTACAATAGACCATCATCCTGCTCAGAAACTGATGGATGTCTCCCTCCTTTCCTCTTAACCAATAGTGGCATCTCTTGCCAATTGATTCTTCTCTCTTCAGGATGTGACTACATCACGTCAGTCCGGACCTCGTTTCCTTGTCTCATACCTGTTTACCTGATATATATTTACATTTTTCATCTTGTCCAACCACATTACTTATACTGTGAAATTCAGCATTTCCAGTTTCTATTTGGTCTGTGCCATATATCACTGTCTTATATACAACTTTTCCTTTCAGTTCTGCTGGTATCACATAGTTTTGCTGGTATCACAAATGACCTGTGAAACCCAGCCGTCCATACCACCATGCCTTTTCTGTAGCCACTCTTACTTTCAGCTTCCTTTTTGGTACTACTACCTTATCTGCACCTCAATCTTAACAGACCCTCCTTATCTCACTCTTTTCCTTTATTGAAGAGGTTTTCAAAGTATTTCTTCCGTCTACTCAGCATCTGATCATACATAGTGAAGACATGCAAACAAGTTGCATTCTCATTATCCTAACCTGCTGTATGTCCTTACCGTTATGTTCCCTCTGCTTGTTCTAATGGAATAATGTACAGGTCCTTTTCATCTTTCTTCTCAAGCTTTTTAAAAGTAACGCATATACCCTTAAGCTATTACAACTGCTTTCTTCATGCAATGATTTGCCTCCTTATATTCCTATCTTCTATCAAAGTCAACGCTTGCCATAGCAGTAGTTAGAAATGGTAGTCATATTATAGATTATAGTGACAATTTTTGAGATTTCCAACTCAAGCTAATATTACAGCATATTTATTGCCTGTCTATAAAAGATTCCTGCAGGTAATTAAACAAAATTTGATTATCAATTGGTCAATCATTCAGCATTACTCATTTCTTGGTAATTAAATATGTTACTTGTATGTTACTTTCTCATGGAAAGAAAAGAAAACAAACAATGCAGTACTTGACGAAGCAGGAGTAGAAAGATCATTGCTTAAAACAATC
>JAOWAY010414148.1:0-14514 GCA_028565895.1 Goniobranchus geometricus | reverse complement strand
TTTTCTTGAAGAGGGTATGGCCTACAGTGGTGTACGTTTAGAAAATCAACACGATGGTACCAAGGAAGTTAGTGGAACCATCCGTCTGTTTGGGACTCACAAACGTTTATAGTGTTGAAAAATAAATCAACAGTACAGGATATCAAAAATAGCAATCAATAGCTGAAGAATGTTGTAAAAAAATAAGTATAAAAAACTTCAGTAGGGAAGTTTAATGTCATGGTTTTTATTCTGTCACTCTTCTCTGGAGAACCTTCACTTGATGATCAAGCACACAACAGGCAACACAATTTGTGAAAATAAAATGGCTCCTTTTGCATTTTCACCAAAAACCATGAAGTGAGGAAAGCAGTCTTTTCTATAATATCCTTTAGCAAGCTATTGCACAATTTGATCCTAAGCTCAGTTTGAGTAAAAAGCATCTGTGGCCAAGTGATGATGACATTCTGGCATTCATCATGGTCGCTACAAGTGTGCGTGGGTTCGAGTCTCCCGAGTGCGGCCAATGCACGGGCATGGTGTCTTTGGGTAAGGCACTTCACTTCTCTTTCCACACTCGACTCAAGCGTGAATGAGTACTTAGTCGTTAAGACGGCGCCGCCCATGTCTGAAAAAAATGTATTGGTACCAAACAGACTGCGAGTCTTGTTCTAAATGTTCTGCGTGGCAGTTGGTCAGGGGAGTACAATGCCGTTGTCAATTGCCGTGAGTGTGAACATGTGACATGCCTTGGAACATGAGCTATATAAACCCAATACAGTGGAACCTCAGTATAACAGGGATGGCGGGACCAGTCTTAAATCCCTGTTATAACCGAGTCCTGTGATAGCCGATATTCAAGTGAAATAATGAAATTCTCTCTCTCTCTCTCTCTCTCTCTGACCGCTAAGTGTGTGTGTGTGTGTGTGTTGTCCAAGACTGTACACTTTGGTTTTGTCCTATCTCACAGCTACGCTCACATTACATTGTGTATGGAGTACTGGACATGATAACAATAGGCCCCCTACGTGTAACTAACACTCAGTAACAACTTGTAGGCCTACCCTGGTAATTGCATGTACGGGACTAATTAATAAATAGCCTCGCTCTTGCTTGCCTTTAGCTGTGGATAAAACCACATGTGCGTAAAATGTATTTGGAGATATTGAGTGGGTTTCGGGGCCCCTGTTATAACTGATTAGGCTCTTAATAGTCCCTGCTATAGCCGGTAAATTCTACTAAAGACAAAGAGCAAGAAAAAACGGGGATTTTCAAAACCCCTGTTATAACCGGGTCCCTGTTATACATGGGTTCCACTGTATATATATATATATATATATATATATAGGCCTTGGCTTTTGTAGCCCTAATAAGGTTACATTTAGATCTTGTGAATATGGCAATAACTTTATTTTTCAAATTCTACGTTAAATTGTAAAACATTTCAATTGGTAACATTTTTCTCCCCTCATCTATAGAGAATCGAGTGATTACCAGCTTTAAAAGTTATCCTCATTAATACTAGATCTTCCTGAGCTATTGAAGTGAGTCTTTTGCATCAAAAACACCTACAAATGGAGCTTTTCATATTATTTTCTGGCCATTGGAACAAAATTTTTTCTTCTAGATATCTAGCTCTATATATTTCTGGATTTTTCTCACTTTTCATAGGTGTTTCTTTTTCAGCATAGGCTTACCATCGATACTTGACATTTTCTTAACTTTTTTACATTTGGCTGCATTTGACATTTTTTTTAGCATTGATTTGGCTGAAGACCAAAAAATACTCAGGTAACCCTGATTTGAATATTACTTTCTGTGGTCTAACTCAAATGGAAAAATATTGTTTTGAGAAGTTGTCCTTATCTTAATCAAAATACAATTTCCAACAAACATTTGTCGGAGGAGAGCTTTGATTTGATACCTTATTTGCCAAGATTGGTTCGCTATGACCGGAGGAGTTTTGTAACATGCAGACAGGCCATAGAGTATAACAGATAAGCTGGAAAAGACGGCACAATGCAAAACTTGCAGTGGGTTATACGTGTGTGTGTGTGTGTGTGTGCGATGTGTTATATATTTGAAGAGTGGCGGGCGAGGTTATTCATGACTGTCCACCTAATAAATGCGTGGTTTATGATAAGTAGTTAGGCCCAATGCAGAAATTCAAATAGCTTTCTGTCACTGTTAGAGTCAACATAAAAACTCTCCACCAATAGCTTTAAAAAGTCCCTTTCTTTTTATCCTTTCAATGTTCAAAAACAACCTAACAACACAAATAAAAGAAACAAGCTTCTAATAAGGCCTGAGTGTAGAGATCAAGGGAGATATTCTTGCGATCATGATTACAGATCATCTGTCAACGAGATTGCTTGGCCAACTGTCACCGAATTGACTTTCACTAAAGCGTCTCTTCTGGCTGAATGGCAGAAAGGGAGTTAAAATTTTTCTCTCTTGTATTTACTTTGCAGGAGTAATTAGCCAAAAATATCCGTATTTGTTTTTAACAACAGCTCTTCTGAACGGCTTCAAAACATAAAAGGGTATTCCAATACACCAAACAAAAAACATTTCAAAGATCAAAAAGAGAAAATTAAGAGCTAGGATTTCTGAGTACGCTGTGCAGAAAACAATTCATGCAGTACACATACAAAGAAAAATATGCGACACAACATTTATCAAACAGATTTTTTGATGAACTGAGACAAGACAGGAGAATAGTGAAAACAAATACGATGAGGGAAAGGTTAATTAAAAACAAGGGTGTGGAAAATGAAAACTACAAAAATCAGACAACAGGTTACAATTAGATTAAAACAAGCTGGGAAGGACAAGTGAGGAATGCCACTGAATCACTCATCAAACCTCTAGATTACATCGGACAATGATGGAGGAGGGAGGCACGCCCCACACTACCGGTGCACCATGTGGTAGGCAACATATGCTGAGACCAGGCCCAATGCCAAGACAGAAAAGCTGACGGCAATAACATGATAGACCACACAGGACTGGTCACTCACGGTGTTGGCTGCAACTGCTGGGGAGGTTGAAGCTGCATCAGTGGAGGATCCAACAGTGAGTCTCTCAGGGAGGTCATCAACGGTGAGGGCGTCTCCATCATCTTCCTCCCCACTATGGGCTGGTCCTCCATTCAATGATCCATTCAGCTGTGAGAGGACAAAGATTTACTTGTAGAACAAAATATTCTGTACATCATCGTTCAAGTATCTGAATCATCGAAAACCATTTGAAATCAGTACCTCTGAACTATAATTCACGCACTTATCTTTTATCAGATAAGTTTGAGACTCGTGTATTTTGTGTGAACTTAATTTTGTGATTAAAAGGTTTCGTGAAGCGAAGAAATTTTATGAATATATTTTTGCCTACTAGTCTCAATCGTTTATTTTCCATCAAAAACTTTACAAAAATCTGTTAAAGCCATCCTTCCCTCAAACAAATAATACTTACCTATGAACTAAGATTTAGTTGAAGAAATGCTGAATTCAGAGGCAAGCAATAAGTAAAATGCAGTTCAAAATGTTGTATTAAATTTACTTCTTGTCTATAATTTTATTCACTAATTCCTAAAAGCAAAACTCACCTGGGGAGTTTGTGATTCAATTTTGCTTCCTTCCTTGTCATCTGACTTCTTCCCCACTATTTTGGGGGAAGCAACTAACTTTTCTGTGTCTTGCTTCTCCTTCTCTTCATCTCCCCAAGCTCCTTCAGTCTCAGGGCGTAGTTGTGGAGGAACACTGTTCACAGACAGCTGGCCTGCAGTTCCCATGAGTGCATTATTACGGCTAACTGCAGTTTCACTGGGGTCCTCGATACTTTGCTCTTCATCACTGTTATCATCATCTTCATCACTTCCAATTCTGGAGATAAAACAAAATTCAAAATGAAAAGTATAACATTTGATTTGAAAATTCCACTGAGTGTACGTACACTTGTTAAAGATTAAAAAGGATGAGAAAAGCACTAATTTTGCCTGTTATTCTATGTGGTAACAAAGCGTGGACTATCAGACAAAATGATGAAAAAAGACTTAACAATGCAGAAATGTATTTTTATCCAGGGCTCTGCGAATAACGTTCAAAGACAGGCAAAGAAATAAAGTTGAGCTAGTAGAACTAAACACAGACCTACAAATAGTAAATACAATCAACAAACAAAAACTCAGACATTTAGGCCACGCTATCAGGAATTTTTTTAAAATGTGATCTCATGAAAACTGTCAAGGGAAACTAGAAGAGAAAAGGAGATGGGAAGACGAACAGCCTCGTATGTGGACAACATCAGGAAGAAGCCAACACAGTCCCTGGCATCCAACCACACACTAGCATAAATGGCAATGCTGACGTGTAACAGGTAACAGGGGTAAATACACTATATAACATTTTCTTTTAAATCTAAGGTGAAAAAAAAACAAAATTGTCAAATTTCAAAGAGCCATATACTGAGTAAATATATCTAGTGTGAACAATGAATAAAACTAAATTTGAAAAATTTGAAACCTTGTGAAAGGCTTTGTTTCACTGGGAGCCAGTTCTATTTTATATGATTGTTCTTCATCCTCATCGTCGTCATCGTCATCCTCATCATCACCATCTTTATCTTCTGAATCTCTAATATTTGTTTCATTTGCCAATTCATCATCCCTTTCCTGCAAAGTAAATACAAGAGAGAAAAATGTTAACTCCCTTTCGTGCAAATGATAAACTTTTTCATATATGTATATATGAGTAAATTATGGAAGTTTTTAAGTTTTGTAACCCCATTAGATGCATACAAGTAGCTTTCTATTAATAATGCTACAACTGCTATTACTACTCCTAATAGTATTAACACAAGAAAGTTCACGATATCTTCGGTCTGACTGTGAAGGAGTTGTTGTAGAATAATGGAATTTTACCAGAATTTGGAATACTCATTTGGAACACACTGTAAATTGTTTGGAAAATCCAATCGTAGTAAGACACCAGTGAGAGGAAACCTTCGTAGAGCGGTCCTCCTCCTGCATGACAACACAAGGACTTATTGACACCCCACCCCCTCCCCCAACCCTCCCCTTTCCTTTCATAAAAGGGCTATGAAGCAAACACACAAATCTTTAAATCACTGAGTATTCTTGATTGTACCCTTCAATTTACCATCTTTTCTACACTAGAGCAACAGAATGCTGAGACTTTTCCCATGTAATCTCATTCCAAAATATGTTCTTTATTTTTCCGCAAAACAGTTACTTCCTTAATTGTCATAATAATAACAAGGAACAACACTGGATTAATTCTATTCAGAGCATTTCTGCAAGTGTGGGATTACACAACAATTAAATCATTTCTTTCTCTGTTTAATGATAAACAATAACACGACCCAGAGAGGATTTCCCTCTCTTCATCACTTAATTAAGCTTAGACAACATGGAAGGAGAAAAAAGAAAAGAAAAAAGATTTGAACTTCAAAGCTTGAAATGCTTACCCTTCCCATTTCCTCTTGTTCTGCCTCAGTAATGCGAAAGCCTTTCTGACCACTCTTATCATCTGGTACCCAGCCAGGTAGCTGAGGTTCTTCATCTTCTCCCCCATCAGCATCATCACTTGAACTGCTCTCAGTGGGTTCCTGCGTTTCACTCTTTTTCTTCAGCTGAAAGAGAACATATTTCTAAAGATAGAGTGCTGTCTCATCCGTCTCAGGAATGTCCTGTAAATGCTATATAAGTAACCGTAGATCTCTGAAGACACCCCTTTAAAAAAAATCTGCCTTGAACGCACAAGATGAAATCCACATGGTGATAAATAGTAAGAGTATGACAGCTTTAATAAGTTGAACATACTAATTTCTAAATAACAGGGTCATGAAGGGCAAAGACTATTCAAAATTCCTTTTCACATAAAAAGGGTTTAATGAGGAAGAAAAGGGAAATAATGGAAGGATACAGTTCTCATTTTTACAATGCAAGGTAATGTACCAACCCTCCCTACCCCCAAACAGGTAAATAATAAAATTTAAAATCTGATATCTTCTGATAGAAAACCTGACAATGGATAAAGATCTTTATCTAACAATACTTCCTCTAAGTATGACTAAAAAGCATTGGATAAAAACAAAACTCATCCATCAGCCTGCCAACCTAAATGATGTGGCCTGGGAAATAATTTGACCCAAAACTTAAAATTTCCAACAACCTACAACCAGAGCCAGTCACAAAAACATAAAAACATTTTCTTATTCATATTGTGTTGGGGATTTGTCATTTTCTTCAGGCGTCTAAAAATCATTCTTCTTGTATCAGGCAATATTTATCTATTTTCCATTCAAGCCAGAGGCACAATTTCACTTAATAATATCAACACACCTGAGAGGACTGAGGACTCTTCTTCATTTTACTGACCAGCTTTGGATCATCTAAATCCTGCATGAGTCGAAAAAAAGCCAGCTCGTTGAAGAGGACGTCCGATATCTCCACCAGTAAATCTTCACCACAGTCACTTATCCTAAGAGGACAAAAATGTCAAAATCAGTGAGAGATAGAAATAAAATGGTGACAACAGAACCTTACAAAAAGAAGAAACATAATGTGAGTGTAAAACCAATCTCACATTTCAACAGAGCTTTTACTTGACAAGTATTTCTATAAACGGCTTTTAAGTATAATTACTTGGATTTTTGCTGTTGGCTATCATAAACTTTAGAACTGTGAATTCCTTTTGATCATTAAGATGAGACTGACGCCAAAGATATCACTCAAATATTTCAAGCCCCTTCATCATTACTGCCCCTTAAAAAATTTGCTCAGAGAACATATGAAGACGATATAATAATATTTGAGTCTTTCAATTAAAATATCCCTCATAGATTAAGGGTCAAGCCCATTGCTACTGCCTCTTAAAAACCAGCTCTGATGTCTCTTGGCTGAACTATTCCTCCTTGTTTAGTGTCAGGCCTTGAGTTTTAAATTCAGTCCAATCAATGTTAATTTTCTCTTTGGTAGCTTGCTCTTGTGGTCTGACCAAAACTTAAAAGACAGCAGAAATAACAAGCACTATCATACTTTTCAAATGAGACAAAATCACAAAAATGAACATCTATTGTGGTTCTTTACGCAGAATACAATCAAATAACAGAGGAGCTTATTTGCTTTTTCAAAAAAAATTTTTTTTTTCAAATATATCTTAGAATGCAATGGACTTTAAGTGAATGTAGCTGCAAGCCACCAAAGAATAAGTAAAGAACCAATCCCATGAGTCAACTGTTGTAAGAAAAATTTCATGTTCTATTAAGTCTTCTTTACCATACTCACTTCCGGCCTTCATATTTCTCCAGGGTATCTTGTAGTATAGTCGAAAGTTGTCGCTGGAAGAAGCGGTCAAACTCCTGACTGCCAGACTGACTTGTCAAAGAAAGAATTAAACGCTTGACATAGGCAAGAAGTTGTGGTGAGCATACATCATCTATGTGTTCCTTTACAATAGGAATGGTCTCCATCATGACCTGCTTAATCTGACGATCCAGCTGCTTCATATCAATGCGAGGGTACTGAAGATAAAGAGGAGATTTTTTTTTTGTAAATATCAACACATAACTGGCTAAAAGTATTCAAACCTTTACTTTAAAAAACACTTTAATGATTCTCTACATCAATAGCACCATTACTTTGTCACTTTAAAATAATTTTGTAAAAAGTGTTTTGGTTGACCTATACCTTAACTAAGAATCGTCATGAACATGTGTGGAAATGATTATTCTTTCCGAAGACTTCAGTATTCTTTTCCTTCAGTCTAAACATTACAAACAAAGATCAATATGTAGAAAGATACAAGTTTAGGGTTACTCAGTAAAAGGTGACAAACGACAAAACAATAGACAACTAGGAAAGTCAAGGAAAATATGTTAATGAAATCTGGCTGCTGTCCATATTTTTTGTTTCTGAAGAACACGGAGTCATCTAAATGAGGCAAATATTGCAGCCTTACTTTGCAACCCTTCCAGTTTTTGTGTTTTGAATCAATACCAGAGTTGCAGTGCCCTCTCAAGTTTCACATTAAATGGAAGCAACTTAAAGCACCTTTCTGGTGTGGCTGATATGATAAAGGCTACAACAAAAATAAAAAGGAAGTTTACCATGTTAAAATTTTGATCAGTATTATTCAGACATGTTAACTCACTGGAATATCAGACATTGAGCTTTCACTGGCTTGATCTACAGTGCCATTTGTATGTCCTTCATTTGATTTTGTATCTCTGCCAGACTGAGATTCCCTTCCTGCACCTCTTGCTTTCCTCTCTGCAAGTTGCTCCTTCATGTCCCTCAAGAGTTGCCCTGATGCCAAAAATGCCCCTTCTCCCCATTTGGGCTGAAAAGATGATTATCAATATATAAAAAAGGTTCACCCTCAAACATTTTGCATGAATGTATTACCAAAGGCATTTGACTTTTTTATTTTACAAAGTGAAAAATATTCAAATAAGAATTCAGATAAGAAAATCTATCGGAATCATTTAAAATGTAATTAGTGTCTGCCTGCCGACATGAACTTGTCTATTTTTAATGCAAAATGAAGTTATCTAAACGATAAATGTTGTTTTGACATACTAATCTACCTCTATTCGGCTTACACGATAAGCGTTAACACAACAGTTTACCATTTGACACATGCAACATAGGTTTTGGCAAGCAGTTTATGAGCCAGATGCTCCTCTTCATGTAACAAAGCCTCGGGATATAAGAAAAGCAGCTTTTCCGCCTACTCTTCTATGATTCTAAACTGCCAAGATTCTTTTACATGCACGACTTGTACATGCGACCTCTGAGTTTCATCCCTCTCTGATAGTACTATACTCAAAATAATACTTATACAGAATATCCCCATAAAACATGCACTGGCAGGTACAGCAAGTCACATGTTAAAAAAGGGTTCCCGCTGATGGAGAAATGTCTCATGAATCTTTTCATCAAAGTCGGTCCAGCAAAGCAGAAAAGACAATAATAGTGAGGTGTGGTAACGACCAAACCAATGTTATTGCCAAGGTCGAAAGTTACAGAAGGAGACAAGATCATGGGGTCATTTTGCTGCAGATGTTGTTGCGGCTTTAAGTTTGAATGATCAGTAGTTTGGGGAGAGGATATAAGACATTATTACAATCATTGAGCTCATGGATGTAATTTAAATTGTATGATAATGCTATGTGTGTTCACCAATCATTAAATGTGATGTGCCAAATCCTTTCACAAGCAAGGAATCAATCTTTGGTCAGCAATAAAAGATTAACAGTTAGAGAGTGGGATAAATGCAAACTGGAGATGTTCATTTTCTACAGGAAGATACTGATATCAAGAAGGATTAGCCTGAACATTAAACCCAACACATAAAATCATGCTTTTTCAAAATTACATATTTCACCTCCCCAGTTAACAAAGAAGAGAAACAACATTAAAATGATTCAGTGTTTCTCAGAGAGCGAGAGGAGGAGGCAGATTACCTTGCTAGCTTGTAGTTCTCTCTCATTCCTTTTTAAGGTGTCAAGTTCAATTACAGTCTCTCCGAGAGCATCCTGCATGCAGCGTGCAAGGATAGACAGGGAGGGAGAGATTAAGTAGCGATTAATTCTAAAAAATCGAAAACCCATCCTTTTCACTACTGGGACTCACATAGTATCAGGCCTGCATACACTATGTTTGAATTATGTAATACTTATCCCTTTCTTTTCCTTTGCTCCTTTTTTTTCTCTACTTTTGGACAAGAATAACAATTTCACCCTTCTACTCTATTTTCTTCTTTCCTCCAGTTTGAAACTTTGGCATTTTTCCACGAATTGCAATCATACATAAAAATTTCTTATTTTATATTTAAGAATTCGATTTTTTTCCCAGACTTAAATGAGCTTGGTTGGGTATGAAATCTATGGCAATAGACAGTTAAAATGACATGGGTATACTTTCATTCAAGAGTGTTTTTCCCATAAATAAAATATAAATCATACCTGAAAGAAAGGAGATTCCTCATAATTACTTGGCGTAGATAGGGAGCTTGGATTGTCAGCAGTTTCTTCATAATCAAAATTATAAGCACGTCTCTGACTTCTAGTTGTTGTGTCACGTTTAGATGCCGACATCTGTTCTTGAAGAAGGGCCTGCGACAGTGTGAATAAGGAAAGAGCTTTAATAAAGTTTCAAAGGATAATGGTTTATATATACAGGGTGTCCCCCCAAAAATGCACTGACAGGTATGGCGAGCTGCATGTGTATAAAATGGTTTAGGCTGAAAGAAAAATTTCTCCAGTCATTTGCATTTTATTTCATCAAAATCGGTTCCGTGAAGTAGAAGTTATTCCCGAATAATGACCCATGGTAACGTCCTAATTGAATAACGCCAGGACTGGAGGTAAGACATTAAAAGATGAGATTCTTTTGTTATTTCACTGCAGATATTGTTGTGACTTTAAGTTTGAGTGATCAATAGGTTTGGGAGGGGAGTTGATTTTTATTTCTACGTTCTCATTTTCAGTGGTTTGTGGAATTGAATTTTCTCAAAAGCTTGATTCATAATGCTACTGCTCATCCCCTCACTGGCACAGCGTGAAAACTGACCACTCAATCAACCATGCTTCATGTTAATTCATATATCTTACGTTTGTGAAGACCAATTTGATTAGGGTGGGATGTTATTGGCTTGTTACGAAATTCTCTGCAAGAAAGTTTGTTTTTTACAAAGTGCCCTTGCACTTTTAGGGGGAACACCCTGCATATCTCTCATAATTTCAATGTTCCTTTTCTGTATAGATTCCAGATAATATATTTTTCAGTGGATGTCATGAAAAATTGGCGAATTCATCCCAAATATAGACTCCACCTATGTAACCGCTGGTAGAGAAAAATTAAATATGTGTTCTGAGGCAGATCGTGCTTGTAAATAGATTGAGGATGTGACAAGTTTATACAAAGACTATGGTCACACAACAAACTAACGAAATCTTATCACGGAGACAAAGTCAGATAATATCTTTGGTCTGAACAGTAATCTATAAGGCACTGAAAAAGACTATAATGGTATAAGAAACCCACTGAGCAAACACATTAGAAAAAGGTCTGAATTCTCGAAAGATTATGTGAGGTCAAGTGCTCTAAGATTTTAAAAATTCTTTATCAAAGAGAGAAAAGCTGATGGCACGTACTACATGGGCATCTTCATCATCCTCAGAGGTCATGCTTTCACTAGGAGTTTGATCTGAGTTGGCTGTGTCAAAGGCATTTGGTGTTGCCTTCAACCAGGCAGGAGTAGCCTGGAAGAAATAAACAAATAAAAGACAAAGATAAAAAAAAAAAAAAAAAAAGAATTAAGACACACAATATCAAAAGACAAAGGAATGAAATGACTTCCTGTACAGTAAACTCCCAAAAAACCCCAAAAAGCTTAAAGAGTCAGGCATTTATTAAGTCCCCACCCATTATATTACAAAGTCAACGTTGAGCATAGAGTGCTGTACCACTTCTTGTCTACAACTAGGTGCAAAGTAACTGAAACCAATGAAGAAATTAACGTCTAAAGCATTTTCAGCCTTCAGCAAAACAGAAGTAAATCATCGCACAGCTTTGGTAGCCATAAAATAAAATATGTATATGAAAAGGTCAAAATCTTCATTTATCCCATAGCAATATTGAAGATCAAAGCAGACATGAACGACCTTTAGCCTGAAGGATAACAACTACTTTAAATAACTTTACAATCTGTTTTCCTTTTAAAGAACAGGCAATGTGAAAAATTTGATTTTTGTTAGCTCTTATCTATTGATCTGATAACTCAAAGGTTATCACAATCTGCTGACATCTTCTATGATAGATGCTTAATAGACGAGAATCACCGATGGAAAGGGTCAGATTTACACAGATAAAACAATTTAAAGGAGTGTCTTGAACTACTTTTGCTTTATCTTTAATAGGGGCAAATTACTGTAAAGCTACTGACCTGATTTAAGGGTGAGGACTGCAATGTTGAGTTCAGAACATCTTGCAGTGAATACAGAGTTCTTTGCCTCAGAAAGTCTGTGTCAACTTGTCGCATTTCCCTAAATAGCTCGAGAAGAAAATGAGGCCGGTTCTCATTCTGAGATATCAAGGATGCTACTTCTGTGTAAATTGTGTCCCTCAGGGAGTCAAATAATGTGTTGGCTTCATCACCTGAGTTTGCAGACCTGGCATGAATTTTGGAAAAGTTAAATCAAATCTACGGAATGAAAACAATTTTCAATTAATGTAGAGGAATTTTTCAATGAATTTGGGGAGTAAAATTGATCATATAAGTGCACCATTTCATCTTATAAATGAAAAGCAAATACTTCTTTACGCTTAAAATATGCCTTACATCGCTTAGAAATAACACCATGATTACTTACTTTCAAGATTGACAAAGTACATTTGTACTCAAAGGGCAAGAGAAAATCCTAGGTTGTCATTGTGGTCAATTTGGGGTTTGATGGTCATGGTTAATCCCACTATTTAGTTACTTTCAATCAATATGATATGCTTATTGTTGATTTTAAATGCTTCTTTCCTCAGCAATTTCTTGTCCTCTCCTGAAAACCTTATTCTGCTACTTCTGTTCTTTCTCTTATCTAGCACATCATCTTACTTTTTCAAAGGACATTGAGATGACCTAACAGAGCCCAAAAGAGCTACAAAACACTCAATATAGAAAAACAAAACTTTAGGACAATAATAAATCCATTTCATTTCTACCATGGTACTGACAAGACTTTAAATGTTGAAAAATAGAAAAAGGACTTTCATTTTCTCTATTTTATTTCAGCATCGTTTCAAGTCACAGAATATATAAAAAACTGCAAGAACAAATGAGCGTAGGCCTCAATCAGAATGTCACTCCAAGCCACTCACTATTATAATTACTAGTAAAACTACCCTTCTACGAACGGAAGAATAATGATTAGAGACGTTAAGAATGAGAAAATGACTAAAAACAGCAAAAGAAACATACATAAGCAGCGCTCCCTTTTCAAGGAGATTTAGGATTTGTTTTGTTAACAGAAAAAAAAGAAAAATAAAACTGTTTTGAATTCCAGAATTACACGCACACAAAAAAGGTAAGAAAAGATCTTTATCTCTGGAACAAAAACTTAATAAGATTTTTTTAAAAAAACAACAACAACAAAGAAACAGAATCAAAACTAGAAGCACTAGAGGTTTGGTTCATCAGAAGAATGATAGAGTATCATAGACAGAGAAAAAGTCCAAGGAATCAGAACTGAAAGATACAAATCTTGGGAGATCATTAATCAAAACTATAAGACGGATGCAACTACAATTTTCAGGACACAGTTGCCGTCACAAAGGCTTAGAACATCTAGCCATAACAGGAAAGGTCGAAGGCAAGCGCAGTAGAGGAAGAGAAAGATTAACGTTTATTGAAAGTCTTAAGATATGGGCAATGCCGAGTGGTAAAAGCAACAGCCTTATATGGCAAGCTGGGGACAGGAAGGAGTGGAGGACAAAGATTGCCATTGTCTGTTCCAGACAAGATACCTAAAGAAGAAGAATATGTTGACATGAAAAAACAAGAATAGAAAAGAATTAAAGAAAAAGGGAATCCCCTGCTTTTTATTTATGCCAAATTGTTATAACTAGATCCCGTAAGTTTAAAGTAAATTCTGAAAATCAGTGTCTCTGAAAGTAAAGCTTGCGTTCTAGGAATTTAGCGCCAACGTAAACTACGTTTTGGGTGGAGAGTGCAGTGCAATTTTACGGCTAAATAGATGGCATAATATTACACTAACCTTCCGGTGTAATCCCTCTTTATCTCTGGCTGATCGATGTCTATGAAATACCTCTGAATATTATTCATTTAGCCTACTTCATTAGGCAATGATACAAGCACTCTAAGACATTGTTGATTTCTTATCTACTGCAGATACAAGAAGAATCTCTCTGAGAGCCAAAAATGTGCTATCCAGAAGGGACTTTACAGTGGATTTTCCATAGGACTCTTTATGTGCTTCTTGTTTGCCTTCACCGGCTTAGGATATTGGTATGGAAACAAACTGTGCCATGATGATGGATATACCTTGTCTGACGTGTTCGCTGTAAGTCAGTTTCTACAGAGTTATTATTTCCATTATTATATCAACTTACTACGGTACTGAGATGTTGACCGTGACAAATGCTTGCGGGGGTCGGGTAGGGTGGGGGGAATCACACAGTCAAACAAAGAAGATAAGTATTTCAAGTGTTTCTGCTTGAAACAGCTGCCATGTAAAATGGCTTGAAATAAAGAAAAAAAAATTCAATGCCTTCATTATATTACCATATATAGTATCCGAAAAAACAACAACCGCACACTGACACATCACCAAACGCACTACGGAAGGCTTCAACGCCACCAAACCATGGGGGAAACTAGATGAAAATTCCGGAAAGAATTGATAAGTAAACATATTATATCAAAGCAAGGAGTATAATATAACAGGAGTGTCGACTCAGCCTCCTTACCGAAGTTTCACTCGTAGTGATCTCCCTTTGCT
>JAOWAY010414037.1:0-14515 GCA_028565895.1 Goniobranchus geometricus | reverse complement strand
CTTTTTCTTTTGTTTTTGGTAATACTTTACCAATATTTATTGGTTTTGTAATCTATTGGTCTTGTGTTTCTATTTAACATGATCTTTACCATGGATGACAGTAGTTATAACATAAAAAGCTTCCTATGAAAAATAGTCCACAAAAAAATACTATGAAATGGATTGTTTATCCCTGTGAGTTTCAGGGTCTTCATTTTGGAGAATATGATATGGACCTAATGCCATATCTCCTACATTTCATAAAAGGTGAATTTGTCTTGAGTGAGAGCTTCTTCTGCCAAACCTTTTCTGTCTCCGTAGAGGGAAAGGGGAAGATTTGGCTGGGAGAGGGACATGGGCATATAATTATTCAATGGCTATTGTGCATTATTATTTGTGTTCATTGCATGATTTAGCCATCATGATCACTTGCTTTATAAGTCGAGTACTCTTTGTTTATACTCAGGGAGTAGAAAATACTGCATGGTTAGGATGAAGAGGTAGGGGTTTGATGGCCAGTTTGGTTGGTTGCTACTTTTATTTAGATGAAGTTTTATTTGTTTCTGAATCATTCTTCCACATCTTTTGTTATCATAATATATACTCTGATTATTATTTATTTTAAATGATTTTGTTCATTTGTGCCAACTTTTTTGGTCTCTTCTGAAAATATGTTAGCACCCTTCCTAGTTCCTTTTCATCTAGACCCTAGGGAGGAGCATAGGCTGCCAACAAAATCTTTCCTCTTTCATTGGTCATGGGCCATCTAGGTCTTCCCTGCCTCTGATCTTTCATCATCAACTGTCCCTTGAGGATTCCATTTCCTGACCATTTTCAAGATGTGGCCAATCCATTTCCATCTTCTGCTTTGGATTTCTTTGATGATACTCCTTATTCCTGTCATAGCTACGACTTTTCTGTTTGTGATTCCGTTTTTCCTCTCTCACACTTCAAATCCTTAAACTGCAGCATCTTTTCTCAAACACGCTAAGTGTACTCTCTACCCTTTTGTTTGTCCTCCAGATTTCAGCAGTATATAATAAGACAGATCTTATGATGTTTACAGACTTCGTTTTGCATATGTAGTGTATTGCTTTAAATCCCATACATTTTTCATTCGCTGAAAGGCTGCACTTACTTGTGTCATCCTTGTCTTTATTTCTTTGTCATTATTTCTTTCGTAAGTAAGGTAATTACCAAGATATTTAAATTCATGTACTGTCTCCAAGTCTTTGCCACCAACTTTGATATTTCCACCTGACCTTGAATTCATTTTCAAAATTTTTCATTTCTTCTGCTGTATCTTCCTGCAGCCTCTTTCTTTTATTTATCAGTATTATGACAACTGTCAATTTGAATCACATATTTCCTGTGAAATAGAGTCTGCTTTCTAACCCTTTGACAGAACACATGATGAAATGGAGCCTGCAAACAATGCCCCTTCACCTGAACCATCTCCGCAGAAGAATAAAAAGCGCTGCTTTGAATGTAGTTGTAAGCTCGAACTTGCACAAAGGACTATCGGCAAATGTCGTTGTGGTTAGTTAAACTTCCTTTCCATTTTGTTATGAATTTGCAAGTTAAGATTTTAAAGAAATGTACATGTATTATTTGTTGGGGCAATGTGTGAAATTAAATGAAATGGCATGATTGAAAAGTAGAGTAGTTCAAATTGTTGACAATGTGAAGAATCTGGGTTTTTAGTTCTACGGAATATCTTAGAGAAAAGAAAAAAAATTGTTTGACCTAAGGAAAATCGATAGTCTACGCATATGATTTTAAAAATGCTTGCTAAACTTTTCTCAGTTCTTTGATATTTTTAAACCGTGACTTCTGAAATTTTCTGCCTTTTGGCATTCTCGACGATAAAATTGACTGACCTCAAGTAATTGAGAACAATGCTACTTGCCTTTTGTTAGGCAAACGGATGTCAGCTGTTGATGTGCGTAAATGCTCCATCAGTTGTCCCCCTAAACTTCTAGGAAACTTACAGTCATCTTAACAGAGCTTTTTCTCAAAACTCTTGCTAAAATGGGGATAATGGATGATAAGATTCAATTTAATTTTTCTATTTGCATTGTATGTCTACAGTTCAGATGTTTTTGGAGTCTTAATTTGATAATAAACGTCATTTGCGTACTTTGTTCAACTGAGCTGAATGATACTTATAACAAGCAAAACGCTACTCTCATGCTGTTTATCTACGATAATAGTCAATTTTTATATTTAATTTGGATACTGTCCGTTTTTAATACCAGGTAACTTATTTTCGTGTTTAGAACATTCCTGTATTCATGGTGCTGTTAAGCACCTTGTGAGATATGGTGCTCTACATATTCCCAATTATTATCATTTTTAATATCATTATTATTATTATGATAATACTTATTATTATTATTATTAAAGTAGGTATCGGCTAAGAAGTCTCTGCCTAAGAACCCACTTCTTTGGTGGAACAGATTTTTTTCTTTATAAATTCAACCCCTAAGAACCTGACCGTTTACAAATAATTGGCCTAAGAACCCTGTCAATTTATGATACAAATTATTTATCTTGTCCAATTTTGTAGTCTCTGTCTGACTGTTTTTCATTGATCATCATTTCAGAGAGAGTGTGTTAACACATTATTTAGGCTAATGAAATGTATAGGACGTGGGAATCCTTTTACAACTACATGAATTGTTCATAATAACCTGGTGGAGACATTAATTGGGAGATCAAAAGGCACTGTGTAATGTCTCAAAAGCATTTGAAACAAATGGAAAAACCTTGGAAGGAAAAAAAGTACACAAATCAAAATACTTAGAGCATCTTCCCAAAAGCCATTTATGGGTGCCATACATGGCCCATAAGCACAACACAAAAGCAACAATAGCTTGAACTTACATGCCACTGAAAAATGTTGAAGATACCATGAGTCCAAAAAAACCGATGAATTGTCATTGGTCCTTGATGAACTAAGTATTGAGAACAAGTGGCTTATAACAATAATAAAAAGAAGAAAGTGGACCGTCTTTGGCCCCCTAAAAGGCATCCAAGTCTTTAGAGAACAACATTAGCAGGAATAATGTGGAACAAGAAGAAGGAATAAACCGATAGACCAAGAAGGAGTTAGAGTAACAATATTCAGGAAAGCTACAGTGTTGTAGCTAAAGTAGGAAGGATGGCCCAGGATAGAGACAAGTACAGGATGGCTGTCATGAAAACTGCATACTTGATGGAAGGGGCACAACATAAGAACCTGGGTGGGAACCCTGAAATAAGCAAGCATAAGAATAGTTGGTGCAACTCGCTCAGAATACCCCCTCCTTGCCCACCAAAACAAAAAACAAAAAAAAAGACCAAACAAAGCAACTTGATTGCTTGCCTGGATACATTATATATCGAATCCCTTCTTCACAAGACACAAACATTTTCTTCTTTGTCTTGTGATTATTTTGTAATTCATCATTCAGGGTCTTAGCAGGACAGAAATGAGCTGAACGTATTTATTAGACGTTAAGTAAGAAGGGAAAAATTAAATCTGAAAGTTTTGCCAATAAGGCCATTAAAATACTGGACACGTTTTATAATTATATGTGAAATTGCGAAATTATCTTTCAGAACTGTTAGGTTTTTTTTGGTGATTTTTTTGTTTTTTATGGGGATGGGGGAGTATTTTATTGCAAGTCACAGGGGTGGACAGACTTGATATTGTTTTGATTACAAAATTGGTGGCAACCTTAAAGGAATCATAATCAGCTGATAAAATGATATCATGCAACAATGAAATAAAAATGGTGACTTCGAAATGTATTCACACCATACTGATGGTTTTACATGAAGGGTTTTCATATTTTCCCTTTCAGATCGAATATTTTGCCCAGTCCACCGATTGCCAGAGCTTCATGATTGTAAATTCAATCATAAAGAAGATGGAAGACGAGAAGCCAGGGAAAAGATGATTAAACCAACAAGACACATGGGTACCTCATTTCGTCGTGATGATCATTCATGATAAGTTTTAAAAATGTTACGTATAAGCTTCAGAAAAGCTTTCTTTAATATATTATATACATTAAATGTTGGCAAATTGTCATATTATATACATGTACATATACAAATGCTTTTGGAAAAAAAATTCTTCTGTAGACAACAGAGTGAGAGAATAAATATTTGTTTTGATACATTATGATAATGCAGTGTTTATCAGCTCAAGAACTTAAAAAGTTTCACATGAATGGATGTGATGAATATGGTTGATTTTTTTTTTTTTTAATTGCAGCATATTCTGATGAAGCATGCTGTTGCTTATCTTTGGACTTCTTTTAGTTTGCAAACATTTTGTTTTTTGACTTTGTAAAAGTAGCACTTTTGATAATGCAACCCTACAAGCACTTCTTCCATGGTAATTTATACTATCAATTTTTCAAGTTATTTGTCTAGTTAAGACCTAGAGCATCTTCAATCTGAGCTACATTTGTTTTCCTTTTGAGTTAATGACTGTATGTTATTCCTCTGCTCTACTAAAAAAAAAAGGCCTGTAATTTTTCATTTCCACTCAGATGTCATTTCTAATTTAATATTGTTGAAAAGAAAAGTTAAAATTTACATGACTGTCTGTGAAATATTTTTTTATCCTCCTTTTCAAGTGCATCAACATCAAGGTCAACCACAATGATAACCCAATCACTCCTGTTTTTTGAGCTTCCATAGAGTGTAGACGACTATTCATCGAAGTATTTGCGTTCTGTTAATTTAATCCTTTTCTGATCGTTATGTTCTCTCTTTGTTTTTGTGTAGTTTTGCCATAGTATTCTTTATCGTAGATTTGCCTTCAAGTTCAAGTGCAAGTTATACCCTGTGGGAGATGTGGCGCAAAAATAGGGGAAGAATGAAAGGAAGAAAAAAGACAATGAATATGTCATTCATATGCTGTGAATTTACCCTTTGACTTTTCCTCTTCAGTTTCATTTATGTCTCTGAAAATATCTGGTCCAAAACACTGATTTGGTAACGGTGCATTTGGTACTTTTCCTCCATAATATTTGGGCTTTGTTCTATCCTTTCTTGTTCCATCATAAGGTTTTATTTTTGTTTTGTTTCGTTTTTGTTTTTTTCAAATACATTTATCACCCTTAAAATTGACTGCTGTGGTGTGAATGCACAGATTTAATGTCTTGTGAGTTTTTATCTGAGATGAATGTGAGAGAGTGTGTGATGTAAGGTTGAATGTCACCCTTTATAACCATTTAGCTAGACTAACTCGCTTTTACTTACGAAAGGAGAATGATAGCTTTTTGATTTTTCAACATGTATGGTATGCTCATCTGTAATTTGACTTTTGTGGTTCCTCATTATTGGAAGTGAATGCAATGAAATTAAATTTATCAATGCTATTAGGAATCAAGACAATTCAGATGAACATGACATCCCATGGGACAAGTATTCACTTCAGATTACCACTTTCATTATTACCTCAACAAATTTGAATTATGTACCTCTAGGTTTTCCTTTACTCTCAAATATGATCAGGATTAATATTCAGTTATATCTAACTGTTTTTTGTTGGGTTTTTTTTTTTGCTTTTGTTGTAGACATCTTTTGTTTTCATCTAATTTATTCCCCAAAGAAAAAATTGAAATTACTGTGATGGTTGCTATGGTACAGTAGTCGCTACTTATAAGAAGAATCTTTATCAGCTGCCGTGCATTCTTTGTTAAGTAAGTTAACCTTTTACTCATGAATGAATCCCTTTATGAATTTATTTCTTAATAGCATGCTAGTTTCGTTCCCCCCACCCACTTTGACTAGCTGTGTTTATTTTATTTTTTTGAATTGCTGACTCCTGAAATTGATTCAGAGGCAGATCATGTAGGTTCTATCTATCTTAACATCGGACAGGGTCTGTAAGCCAAGTCAAACATGTCTTTGGAGATGACTGGTGATAGAGGAAAGTGGGAATCTATTAATAGAAGAAATAAAAAAAAAAGATTAGTTACCAGGCCTCCCAAGTCTTCCTGTTTTCTTGTGTCTCCTGGTTTTTTCCCCCTCAAAATCCTGCTCTCCCCATATGACCCAAAATGCCCTTGGAGTCCCAGTTGAGTGACCAAGACAAATCTTATGTTTCAAATTTCAAATCAGCCAATTTGGCAAAGGGGGCCTGCCCAAGGCCTAGTGTAATTTTTTCCATTGTTGATTGTTGAAGCCAATGCCACATGTCGCTCCCCACTTTCCAGCGGCGCGTACATGCCCTGTATTTTCTATCGTGTTAGCTCACACCAGTATGACCAAAACACACAGTGACTCTGCAGGGCGGCAACGGCATGGGCTTTCTTCATGACTGAACACACAGTGTGCTCTCTGCACTCTCTTTACAACACAGAAAATAATTAACACA
Organism: Goniobranchus geometricus; assembly: GCA_028565895.1. Classification (NCBI taxonomy): domain Eukaryota; kingdom Metazoa; phylum Mollusca; class Gastropoda; order Nudibranchia; family Chromodorididae; genus Goniobranchus; species Goniobranchus geometricus. The sequence continues at coordinate 8,157 of JAOWAY010414037.1, read as the reverse complement.
AAGTACATTAAATTAGCTTTTTAACTTGAATACCACACAAATTGAAAAGTGTATGACATTTTCCCCGGATTTTGTCAAATCTCCCCATGTCTGAAATTGAGAAGTTAGTTATTCTTGTATTATGTAAGTCTAATAGGCACGTCCACTCCTTTATTTGTGTATGCAACGCATAACCTCCTCTATGCATATATTGTAATATTTATGATACAGTAGTTTTATGGTCAACAAAAGTGGATTTGGGAATCCCAGCATTCTTTTATCCATATCATAATAAGAATATTTTTATAAGGAGTGACTACTGTGCTTCATTTGTAATTTGATGTAGGCCTGTATTGACCCTGTTGTCCTATCTCGAAAGTTTTCTTGGGCATTAAATAAAAGAGTTTGTACATTATTATTGTTCTGATTTAAGTTTATCATGGTTTTTTTTTATCTTTGTGAATCTTGTCCAGAAAGAGTAAACTGTATCAAGAGTCTTGAGTTTCTTTTTCTTCTTATTGAGTTCTTCTATCAAATATTTGTCCATTGTACAGTTGTGTCTATTTCATATGTGAGTAAATATTACTCAAGCAAATTTCATCTTTTCTTCAATCTATGCATAACCCACGCTGTATCAAATTCTTCAATATTGATAGATTTTCTTAAGATGCGATCGGACTATGCCACATGCTCTGTCTTACATCAGTAGCCTGTACCTGCCTATCCATGAGTGTGCTGGAAAGTGTAGCCGAAGACCTTGCTTCACACATTGCTGAACACAGAAACCTGCTTCAATCCTGCAGATTCAACTTTGAAGCTATAAGTATACATAGAGACAAAAACTTCTGCAATGAAATTGAAGAAAACCTTCATCATCATCTTCTTCAGAACTGAACTAATTGTCGTCATTTGTTTTGAGAGATTTGTTGTCCTGCCATAATACATATTTCGGTTTTTTTGGTCTTGTATGGAGTTTCCTTCTTTATTCTTCTATTGCGTACATACTTTGGAAAGGGTCGTCGTCAAAGGATAATGAACTGCATCAAGTAAAGTATACCATCCTCTGTTTGTATCTAATTTGGTCCATGGGATTTTTTGTGGTGCCACTACTGCGCAAGCATCATTCATATTGTATGCAAATTTTGGCTTTGGACCTTGATCATTTCAGATCACTCTTTCTTACGCCACTCCCTCTATTGCATCGTCTGTTTTTGTAGTTAAAATTGTCCTCACACTTTTTTTTTAAAGGAATACAGGATACATAGCCCGTAAAAAGGGGCATAGACATATGCAGCCAAAATGCACTTTTTCTGCTAAGCACGCAGAAAGCTTTGAAATCAAATATGCCAAGGCTCTATGTTCAGAGTAGAGTGCATAATTGATTTGATAGATAGGGAGTCACACAAGTGCTGTTGTTTCATAGCAGATATGAGACAAGTGTAAAGTCAGAAATGTCTGTGGTAGTGAATGCTGTTTACCATGGCCAGGTTAGTGTACTTTGGCATCCTGCCATCCAGCAAGTACTCTGTCAACACCTATATATGTAACTACATGGACATGTCGAGACCATACAAATTAAGTTGCAAAATTAAATATATTTTTAAACATTCAGGATTAAGGATATACTAGTAAGCACCCCAAACCATGATCTTACAGACCTAGACTTGCTGTTAAGGGACTAATTTATATAAGAATTATTCCATTTCTTGAGGAAACTTTGACATACAGAATCCCAAGCTGGACTTAAGCTAATTTTAATGGTGGAGACAACATAGGTCATAAAGTAAATAAAGTTATTTACGTAATATGATAATATGCATATGTTTCTGAAGAAGATTCAACCTCTGTCACATGTCTAATGCCAAATACAATGTACAATTTTATCCACATCTAAAGGAATTTTTCATGATGTATTATGAATGCTTATTGAGAAATTTAATTGCACTGTATTGACTTTTCTATTTAACAAAATAAAGATAGCATTGCAAAAAGAATTATTTTATCGAAATAATCTCCGTGTTGTTTTTGAAGCTTCAAGCATTGCCACTTTTCCATATGATCATATGATAACTATCATTTCATATTTGTATTGGATGACAAGAGCATGAAATTTTAAATGTTTTAAATGGCAAAACAAGAAACATTTTGAATGGTATCACTGATGGAAACCAGTTCGTTAAAAGGTTGTACTTAATAGGATTTTAGTAGTAGGAGTAGTAAATCATGTGAAATAATGATAAAGTTAACTATGCACATGATGCCAGTTTCATCAGTGGGGAATCAAATGAATACTTCATTATTCCCTTTGCTTTCTTTGGCCAAGGAAATTGAATATTTGATATGTAGAATTTTGGAATGTACTGCATTCAGAATTTTGTTGAAGGTGTGAGGATGAAGAGGTCTCTGTCCCCCTACCTCCAGAAATTTGTACCTGTATACTTTACAGCTTATGTAAAAAAGATAGACTTTTTTCTTTCTTTAAATAATGATATTTGCCTGGTTTCTCTCAAAGCGCATATTTCTATAACAAATATAGACAAGAAAGCTAAGTCCTACTGTCATAGTCTGCAGGAGCACATTTAAATGATTTGGCTAAATGCTTAGTAAAAATGGTTTCTCAAGAGCAGATTTACACTTACTTACTCTAGAGTGATTTTGCAACAAGTATCAGTGACGTCTCTACTTCTTATGATGATCGATAGAAGGTAGCTACACTTCAAAGATAAATCAGTCATCTTTTGATGGATTATCCTTGATAAAGTCAAAGGGAGGGGGCTGAGAAGAAATAAGTTCATTTATATTACTATTATTACCGGTAGTGATCAGAAAGCTTGAGATCTTGGTGTTTTCTTTTTTTTACCTTTCCTCTAAATGGATTAATATCAGGTACTTTGTCTTTTGTGATCTATTAGCGATCACTATTAGTCCAGTAGTACTTGTTCATATCTGAATTTTCATTAATCAAATCTCTGCACTGTAAGATGTAGATTGACAAGTCTTTCAGGTCTGACTTTGGGCAAAATTTAGATGCTGAAGTAATTACTATTATTAGTACTATCTGTAATTTTGCATCTGATGAATGAAACATGAATTGCAGATGGAACTACGTGTATAGAAAAAGAGGAGATACAACTATTTTTTGAGTATGATTTCCTACAGATGAAGACAAAAGAGAAAAACTTTTCCACTCAAAATTTAAAGAGTTCAAGTTTAAGAGATAATTCTGGTGGCAGAGAATTTTTTTAAATTCTGTACATTTGCTGTAACTATAATTGGAGAACAAAAATTCCATGCAATATTAGTAAGGAACTGAGAATTCTAGAAGTTTCTATCTCTTTCTTTAACATGATTTTGATAGTGGGTATGTGTCAGGACATGACCTTAGGAACTTGGGTAGTTGCTCAACTAAAGGGTAACAATAATTGGTTTCAACCAAGGAAGCCTTCTCTACTCTTACTGTACTCCTAGTTAAATGAAACAAGGAATCATAATACATAATATTACAGAAATTGTCAGATCTAAAGAATAACATCATATTTGTTTTGTGCAAAGCATGTTCCTGTAATGTCTTGTAGGGCATTGACTACTTTAAGTGGTAACCAATACCTTAAATCCACCCAACCTTTTTTTTAAGTTGTTTGAAATATGAACTCTGGAGAAGTTAGAGGGTAGTGTGATATCTAACTAGAAGTAAGCATATTTTAAAAATTTTTTTTGTTTGTTATCATTTCGTGTGTGTCTAAGCGTGGCACCTTCTGAAAACTTTTTCACTTGAGAAAAGGTTCGTTTTTTGGTGGAGGGGAATTCTATATGCTGAAGCACATATCATCAGTGATACTGATATACATTGTCTACTTTGCACATGATTAGGATTGTCACTAGCATTAGCCCTGTTTTTGTGTCAATTTAAGTTAAAAGAAATTTGATTTATTAGCCTGAGGTTGTACTTTCATTTTACAATTATTTTGAAACAGACAGTTCCTGGCCATTACTCGTGTAGATTTATTCAATCCATATAGGCCTACATTGCAACCCATTTACAGTGACATCGCTGGGACTGGTAAATTTGTGTCACTATCATAACCGAATGTTGCTAGAACCAATTAGTATATAAAATGAATGAAAGATAATTGGGGAAAGACTACCATGCATACACACGAAGCAAGGTCAATTGTAAATAATGTGTGGCCCTGAAAAGGACCATGAAGTTGGTAGACCTAGCTTGCCGACTTGAAATACTACTTCATCTTTGACCGTCCAGGGTTTTCATTATTTTGACTTAATATTGCTGATTCTGATCAAGTCAAGGTGTCACTGTAAGTGAAATCGTCAAATTTCTCTTTGCTACATCTATGATTTCATAACTAATAGTATATAAGTTTTTTAAAAAATCCAGGAGTTTGAAGTGCTTTTGCTATAAGCAGAATGTTACTGTATGCAATGTCATTGCAAGTGGGCTGCAATGTATGTTATCACATGATCTTCCAGCCCCCACTGCATATAGCTTAAAACTTATAATCTTTTATTATTATGGTTGTGTAAGAGGAATAACCCAAGTCTCAGCCAGAACCTTATGCAAGGACAGGGCATTAAGTGATTTAGTGGCTAGTCTTAAGCCTGTGAAACTGAATTGGTATCCTCTGCCTGATGGATCATCTTCTTTGGAATATTTGACAAGGACTTAATACAAAACGCCACTAATTCCAACCTGATGGAAATCACTATCAAGTGCCAGGTCGGAGGCAGACATTGGAGACCATGACATGCCATTCACTTCTCTGTTGAGACAATCTCAGGAAGTTAGTGCTATCATTTTTCCGCTTTTTGTTTGTCATCCAGTATTCAAGCTGTCCAAATATGTCACTCTCTGCCTACTCCTACTTCTTGTCCCCTCAATTTTTCCAATCAAGGCTAGATGTTCTAGTTCCTTATGTCGATTTATGTGACCTAAAAACTTCCGTTGTCTTTGAATACTTTGATTGTTTTTAGCAATGATCTTTCTACTCCTGCTTCTTTCAATATTGCATTGTTTGTTTTTTCTTTCCATGAGATTCTTAGCATCCTCAGAAAACAATTTCCGCTGCTTTTGAGCTTTTCTCATTGTGTTAAGAGTTTTAATTACTACAAAGTACACAATTCAATTTGTCAAAACTTTTTGTTATACTTATTTAACAGGCCTTAATATTTAAAAAGATCAATTTTACTCAATCAGGAGTAACATAGTAACATGTATTAAAAGTAATGGGGACAACTGAAATATCTTGAAATAATTATAGTGCATTAATACATGTATTGATGCAAAATTTGTAGATCGAACAAGCGGGCACTTTAAGGTCCTATAAATTTATTCATTTCCTTTCTAATAAGGTTAGTTATAGTCAGTTTTTTTTTGTTTTTTGGGGTTTTTTTCTCTCCATAGTAATTTTTCAGTTTTATGTGAAAGGTTCAACTACACTTGTTTGTTGACTTTTCAGCCCACGGCTTCTGCTTGACATAGAGAGAAGACTGTCAATCAAAATAAAGCAGCTCATGTACCTGTTATAATGATAATTTTGAATATAGAATTATTTTTTAAAAATTTCTCGTGAGCAGATTTTAGCCACCAAAACAATCTTATTAAATTAAGATGCAGGTGATGCGGATAAATGAATAGTAGGGCATTTGGTTGGGTTTTTCAAAATCTTTTTATTTTAATTAACAATAGGTTGAGACATTTCAAAAAAAGGTGTCATTTCTATTATTGCAGTGCTCTCTTTTTGATTTGTACAGAGTGTATACTTGAGTCTATATTATATATCTTACTTGTCTGGAGCAGCTTTTAAGTACTTGGTAGTGGTGGTGTGCTTATAATAATGTATGCTGAAAGATAGACAATGTGTGGATAAAAAGTCCTCTGCACAGCTAGTATATATACTGTGCATTGCCATGTGTATTCTTCACATTAAATTTTAGTCTGCCTGTCATTAACTCTTATTTTTATCTGGAATTTTGATGAATGACCCGTTTTTGAGTATGGAACAAAATGAGCAGACTGATTTTGTTTCAAGTCTTTTAATTCTTGAATTTGCCCTTTGATCAAATCTTTGTCTTTGAATTCATGATTTCAAGCTTCAATTGCATCAAAGGTTTTTCCAAAGATTTTCTCAGTTCTCAAGCTGTTGATTGTTGAATACATGTCACACTTTATTCAAAGTAACCATTGTATTAGAGAACTTATAGACGTCTATGTGGTCTGAATAAAAATCTGTCCCAAAAAGCTATGTATGGACTTTTGTTTCCCCCAGTCCTCTACATTGTTAATCTTTTTTTTTTTTTTCTTTCAGCTCAAGAACAGTAGAACGATCCTTATATATGAAATGTTCTTTCAAAAAAAAAAAAAAAAATAAGGCATACAAGGTTCTATTCTATAAAATTCAAACAAAATTCTTGATCTGTGTGACATTTCAGTTTATGCCTTACTACTTGTAATTGGCCAAGATACAACTAATTACCTATGTGGGAGTTATTTTTTTAATTTCCAGGTATTCCTTGAAAGTTGTCACACATACAAGAACTTCTACCTTGTACGGATAAGTTCATAGGTGGGGGGGCAGAGTTTGGCTGTTGAGCCATTTCATACTCATAGCCTTTATATATTGAAAATGGCCATTCTTTTTCTGAATAATGGCTTTCACAAATTTTTGGGTTCTCAAACACAATCCAGATTTTTTATTTTTTCTTATTGTATTGACATGGCTGTTAAGTCTGAAGAAAGTGGAAAATTGCCAAAATTAGCCCTAGATCAAAGATGACTCCCCTTGTCCTTAACAAACACTCTCTACATACAAATTAATGCTAAAGAAAGAGAGAAAATGTCCAGAGTTGAGATGTCAACCCCTTTCCTAGTGTGTATTGCTTCCCATCTAGTTGTCATGCATAAATGAATACTTCTATGTCTTGTAAATACACCTGTGTATATATTTTAATATCTATATATTATATATATATTATATTATATTATACATAACATGACTGCATTTTATCCAGCAGTCTTGAAAATTGATTGTATTTCTATCAGTTGTTTTCTTTGAATTTGAGCCCAGCATTTTTGTCTCAGTGTTGAGGCAAGAGAGTTTGATTAGGTACATGTGTTTGCAGATGCCTTTTTTTTTTTTTTAGGTTGGGTTGTGGTTCTTTTCATTTCAAGAGGGTTGAACGTGTGTCACAGCTATTCAGTTAAAATGATGATTGTCAGCCATGAAAGCCTTGAAAAAATTTATCAGTGGATTACACTACTTTTGAGTTAACCAATAAACGTCTAATACGAAAAAGACAATAAAGCGTTCTCGGTCTTTTGTGCACATTTGCAAATATGGAAGGAAGTAAAGTCAAAGTGTCTGTTGATCATATTCATGCAGATTTATGAGTACCGTAATATATGTATATACCTGTAATATTTGTCATCGTATTCTTAAAGTAGCTTATTTGGTTCTGAGTCCACAAAACATTAGGTAAATAAGTGCAGGCTTATTGAAGAATTGAAATACAATGTAGATATACCTGTAGGCCTATCTGTACTGTCACACTAACAGCGTATAAGTGATGTTCGTGAATTCTCATTTCATTTTAGTCTTCATACAATGTCACATTTTGAACATCTCAAAATTATTATCATGTAGACCTACTTCAACAGAAAACGGTTTTTTACACCTTCACCAGCTAAGCAATGTATATAGGCTGAAATTTAATGATCTATTTCAGAGCTACAGCAATTTAATGAGGCTACTCCCAGAACCATAGCTTTAAGAAAATAGCGATAACTAACAGTTTCCTGACTTGTAATTTTTACAATACAGCAGAGTCTATGGAATAACTGATTTAACTTTTTGCATGCTATTTGTCTTCGCCATACTTTTTTCTTAGTGCCAGCTGTTTTTGCCCTTCTACATCTTATGTGCCAGCTGTTTAAAGTGTTTGTCAAAAATACAAGTGCTTTAAGGAAAAGTTCTGGGATATTTTCAAGTAACTGAAGGCAATGAAACTTTCAGGATTTGAGGCAAAGTGTGCGGCATCAATTTTCTTCTGTGATTTTTGACCATCACTTGGACATGACTATGGAGATAACATCTAGGATTCTGTGGCCATTTATAGTAATCAGTGGCCTACATCAGAACATTAATGGTAACTTTTTTGTTTTGT
>JAOWAY010413926.1:0-14518 GCA_028565895.1 Goniobranchus geometricus | reverse complement strand
TATGCCTTGTGATGTGTCCGAAGTACATCAGTTTTTGTTTTTTGATTATTTTCAGGAGTTGGCATTCGCTCATATTTTGCAGTTGACTTACTTGACTTAATTACCAGTCGCCTCCCTTGCCATCCGACCGGGATGCCTTGGCTGTCTTCAGGATCTTCTTCGCCAGGTTCTTCCACCTCCGTCTGTTGATGGCGTATCAGGCGATGTTTTGCAGATCTTTGATGGATTTCAGTCTGTATGTCATTGTCTCGTCTGTTATTTTGGCGAATCAATTGATTCCAATCATTCCCTTTCTTTCTTTTGATTAATTACAAGTCCGCCATTTCATAGTTCACAAGGGAGCTCTTTCTAAAGACTGTTGGTACTTTTTCAACTTCCTTATTTCTTATCGCTTTCAAAGAATAGAACGAAATCGCGTCAGTTTGTTCTTGTTTTTTTTTTTCACTTTAAGGACAGAAAAGGTTTAATAAATTACGCATATGCTCATTTTAACAGGTATAATTTTGATATTCTGAAAAAGATTGTGTCCTTTTCTTCTTTCGTTCTAGGTATGACGATACTAGCTGTCGGAATAACAAAACATCCATATGATTCTGATATGAATCCGTACTTCAGAGTCACCGTTAATAAACATACAGTTTAATACAAAAGTACTTCTATTGAGTATGAATCTTGATTAGATCCCAGAAAAGAAATACATACAGTTAGGGCCTACTCAATTAAATTGAAAAACTGAACAAGACATTTAACCTTTCGGACAAATGTCCTTCATCAAACATAGAAAGACAGGGACAATAATATGCAAAAAGAATTTTTTAAAAAATTATTATAAAGTATTATTATTATTTATTCTGTTTGCATATTGTTCCGGTCTTCCTGTGTCTGATGAAGGACATTTTTTCCAGTTTCATGTCAAGGATTTTTTTTTTTCATTTTAATTGAGTAGGCTTAACCACAAACTTTTTATGTATTTTTGTTAATAGACATAAGGGCTATTTGACTCACAGTAGACAAGATGACCAATGCGACGATTTTCATCTTGACAGGATGAAGTCCAATGCTAGATGAAAGTCCTGTGCAAAAAGAATGGAAATAGTCAAATCGTTACCATGTTGAGACCGTGTCTGATGGCTTCCTATGACGTCACTGAGAGCACTCATCGCATGTGATTGGTCGACGGTGAGTTTCATAATGATTTCATTAAATTATTGGAAAACTTGACAAACGGTAGCGATTTTAACAAATGAATGGAGCGACAGACGTGTCTTATCTGTGATCATGAACCTGTCTTAGCTTAGCGCGATCATCCCCATACCAGACACGTTTCCAAGTAGCGGATGGGAGAATGACCTCTTGTTGTGTAGGTCAGCTCGGAACAATCAACGCGCTGTTGAGAGAAAATTTTTCTTTGTCATCGTGGACCGAGAGAGGCTTCGGGTGGGACCACAGAATAAGTATCATACTTATTCTGTGGGTGGGAATAAGTCGGAAGTGGGAATAGGACTTGGGGTAGTTACAGAGCTGATATTTTTTAAACAGCGCCGCACTAGCATAAGAAAAACACCATCAAAAACCTTTATCTCTCCCTTTCTCTTAGAGGCATGTTCCTTCAGGAATGTCTCGTGAGGGTCGCTCTGTATGAATGCCTTTCCATTGCCATCCTCTCAGCTGTCGTCAAATCTGTTTCCATGTCTCTCCCATGTCATCGCTCCAACATCTTCTTGGTCTTCCTCTGCACCTATTATTTGGCACTCTTCTTTCAAAGATGGTTCGTTCAAGACTCATGGCGTTTGATGTGACCCAAATAAGCTTGTTTTCTCTTTTTTCAACAGTCTTTAATCGCCATTCTCTTCCTATTCCAAGAATGTATTTATTCTTTTCATAACCCATGGTATTTTCAGGAGTTCCTGTAGCATTTCATTTCAAAACTAGATATCTCCGCATTTTCGTTCATAGCCCAGAATTCGGATCCATATATATTCCATACATAAACAACCTTTATAGATACCATAAGAGATATCAGTGGATTAAGCGTGGGCGAAATTGCTCAGAAAAGCAGCACCAGGGAAGTGTGGAGACAAGTTGATCATCATCAAAACCGGCAGCTGACATTGGCCACGCAGGTGCTGACAGGTGACAGACAATTGTTTTGGACTGTTCACCACAATTTCTTACGCTCATCTAGCTTCAGCACTTCCTTTTCATTAAGTGAGAAAAAAAACACAAACCAGTAGAGAAAATTGTTGAAGACAAACACATTATTTCATTGATTCACTGACCATTAAGCTTTCTTTTTTTTCGGAAATATTTTATATTGCATTTATTATTCAAAACATCGTAATCCTGACATTTACGAATTAAAATACACTCATTCTACAATTAATCATAGAACTATAGATGACATGATAGCAAGTAAATGATATGTGTGCCCTGTTTACCTGTCTGTTAGTGTTACATGGAATATAGATCTACTTTAACAATGAGACCAATATCTATGTTAAACGATGAAACTTTTGTTACACAATGAGACCTTCATATATTTTAACAATGAGACCAATATCTATGTTAAACGATGAAACCTTTGTTACACAATGAGACCTTCATAATGAGGTGTACAAAAATTTTAACAATGAAATAGTGCATACTTTTATAAAAATTACATTGGTTATGGTACAGTATACAAAGTGAATAAACATATCAGTAAAACCTCATAATATGTACAAGTTTCAATACCTGAACAGGATAACTGGGAAAATAGATCCCTGTTGTGTGATTAAACGTAATAATTCATACGGGGCAGATATAGGGGGTTATTCCTCCCTGAATCAAGCAGGAATCCATATCAAAACTCGCCTTTGTCTTTATAAGACACACAAAAAATCTTAAGGCCTCACTTCAACTCATGGAAATATGACTAAGTCAAAAAGAAAATAGGACTGGACTTGTGATAAAAAGAGAATCGGACTGGACTTGTGATATTTAATATTTAGATGAAATGAAATAGTTACAATATACATGTACATACATTTATTATGTTAAAACAAGCTGTACTATAGTGAAACACTGCAAAATTGCTTGCATTTTCATTGTTCAAATTTCCCATCTACCCATCTTTAGTATTTACCACAGTTCTTTATCCCTTTAATATCAATTTCTGGACACATGCCAGACAAGTTTCAGAAAATCGAAAATTAGACGTCATTCATTTATCATAAGGCATACACAAAACAAGTTTGTTTTTGATTTCCTTATCTAAAGACTTGCTCCTTCTCTCAGAACTGAATTGAAATTCTTAACATTTCTATTAATTCAAATTCAAGGAGGAAATTTACACTGTCTACATATGAAAACAATTATTGTTCTCATTGCTTATTTCAGATGTATCGTGGGAATTTCTTTACATTCAGTAGCAGATGTAGGCTCTACTAGATTCAATATGCTTTAGCTTACACTACAAATATTAGAGTGATCGTAAAAATACATAAATCTACTTGTCTATTACATAAAGCTGAGTTGGGGCCAACTTGGAATGCAAAGGCTTTTTGTCTGCACTGCCTATGATCACCGTATTTGGCAGCTGATTGAAATGCCTTCAAAGGTTCTCAAACAATTTTGGTTTTGTATTTCAATCGGTTTTATAATTTCCTGAAAATTGTTGTCTGTTCCACTGCACCCTCACTCTACCGTTCAGTTTCAGTCAACCTCCATTTTTCATTCACCTTCCTTCAAATTGCCTCCATTTTTAATTCACCTTCCTTCAAAGCAGCCTCCCTTTTTAATTCACCTTCCTTCAAAGCAGCCTCCGTTTTTAATGCATCTTCCTTCAAAGAAGCCTCCATTTATAATTCACCCTCCTTCAAAGCAGCCTCCATTATTAATTCACCTTCCTTAAAAGCAGCCTCCATTTTTAATTCATCTTCCTTCAAAGCAGCCTCCATTTTTCATTCACCTTCCTTCAAAGCAGCCTCCATTTTTCATTCACCCTCCTTCAAGGCGGAAAAACATGGTGTCGATGCTTGTTGATATAAAATTTGCATTTATCATAGACACTTAGAAAATCAGTAAGTGAAATAATGAAAACAAACAAGAAGTGGTGCAAATTTAAAAAAAACAACAACAAATGAATAAAATAACACACTTTCTAACAACACCATTGTCAGTGCTGCTTGGTGGTGACAATCATATTCATAGATTCAGGCATTTTGGTGTCATTGGCAAAGACGGACAACAGGTGCGGCCACAACTTCAAAGATTTGAACAATGCAGCCACCCATCACAAATGGCCTTCATTGGCCTTACTAAGTACTGTTATCATGAAAAGATTCTGCACACAATTTTAAGCAAAAGCAAATTTTCAAAAGTGACAAGTGAACTGAATGGGCAAAGTATTATCTATGACAATGGACAATCCCCGTTGGCCCTCCCCCATAGAACACTCATTTTATTAAAAGGAAATTTTAAAAATCAACCAAAAATGCAGAGAACAAACAATAGTATCGCTAAGCAGCTTAACAAAAACAATTTTTGTCATGGGTGTTTCAATAATTAAGCTTTAAAAAGTAAAGTAAAGATGGCATTCAAACAGTGCACGTTGCATGGTGTAACCATGCTCAGGGCGATTTACCGATTTATTATTACAGTGGTACTCTGAAAAGGTCAACGCCTTGGGATCGAAAAAATGTGTTGACTTTGAAACAAAGTTGTCTTTACCCATTTTCAGTCAAGGGACTATATCATTATTATGCAAAGATGATAAGGATTTATGGTGCGATCAGACTACTTCAGTTTTATTTCAAGAGTCCTTTTTCTAGGATAAGTTTAGAGGGTGGGATTTTTTTTCTTTGCCGAAATAAATTTTAATCTATTTAATCTATGAAATAATTATCAAAAACTAAAACACAATGTATGCACCCATCCATTCCTATGATACAGCGGTGCTGCTATGCAGCTTGACGCTGGGTTTCTTCTTGGTCTACTTCAAGAGAAAACAAAAGAAAAATTCCCCAGGGACATTAAAGGGTTTATTCATTCATTTATTTTACACCACTTTTTTTTGAGTGTTGCTCTCTTTTTCAATGGTTTCACGTGAGTCTTGGGTTTCACCTGTCCATTCAGCCACATGGAGTTGACTTAAAGCAAAAATAGGGCAGAAGAGGTTGATCTTATCAGAAACAAAGTTATTGAATTAAAGGAGGAAAAAAACAGGACTGCCGCATAATGCTGGCTTTACGCGAGAGATGACTTTAAGCGAGTTGATTTTACGTTGATTCCACTGTACACTTTACTCTTCTGACCAACAGCAACTCAGAACACATTGAACAAGACTTGCAGTCTGGGAGGCACTAATACAATCAGGATTTCCTATATAGGGCCCTTTTTGTATAAAGGTACGATCAGGATTTCCTGTATAGGGCCCTTTTTGTATAAAGGTACGATCAGGATTTCCTATCTAGTGCCCTTTTTGTACACAAGCACAGTACTTGGTCCATTGTACACAAGCACGGTACTTGGTCCATCTGGTTAGCAAGTGATCCAGATACATGAAGTGTTTTAAAGTCATTCTGTGTACACAAATGGGGGATGGCAACTATGAATGTATGTCTCCCTCCTGATCTTTAGAATATCCTCCTCCATCCTAGGACCCAACAGAGAGCCTGCCAGAAGACAAAGGATGGATGAGAGAAGAAACTATCACTTGAGCCTTTGTCACCCTCTACAACTTGCACAGGGAGATTGAAATGGGACCTATTCTGCATCCTCTCAGTTGAGGAGCTAAAACCCACCAGGAAATAAATGTAAAACAAGGATCACTCAGCTATACTTTATTGCTCATTGACAAAGTGCCACAGCTGACTGGCATTGAGAAGTGGTAGAAAGAAAAAAAAAGCACAAATAAAAAACCAATACATAAAACGAAGATGTGTCCGATTTGGCATTTGGCAATTTCCATATTTACTTATTATCAGTGGGTAATGGCAATCAGTGGCTTAAAACACATCTTGTTTATACAGTCTGCTCTACTGTATAAGCACAATGCAGATTAAGTGAGTCAGCAAAGTTTACATGTTTGATCTTAAATGTCATATTGATTAATGATGACTAAGTGCTAAAATATGATTAAATTTCCTGGTAACCAGCAGGCATTTAGTAATTGATAATAAAGATAAAAGAAGGTGTGGATCCAAGCAGTGGTAGCACGGTGGTAAGCAGCGATTCAGGACATTTAAAGTTTATAAACTTTCATCAAATTCATGTCAACCCAGTAACAACAATGACCACAAGTAATAATTACATGAGAAGAGTAAAACAATAGAATATGTAGCAAATTAAAATATGCATTGACAAAGTGTGCATAGAAAATTTAAAAGAGCCGCCATAAGAAACGAAGGATTGGAGGGAAGAAAGGAATTTGAAAAAAAAAAAAAAAAAAAAGGATGAATTTCTGACATTGTTCTGAAAAATTTCAAGACACATATAAAATGATGGAAGTAATATTCGAGTCATGTAATAATACTTTCTGTATGCATAACTAATGGAGAAAAAATTTGAAATTAGATATCATTCAACACTGGTCAACTAATTTAGAACAGATGTATGACTAAAATCTTACTGAAATACATTTGGGTTTGTTTGTTTGTCTTGTAATTGTTGACATGCTGTTTTTTTCTGTTTTGTTTTTGTAATTTTGTTTCTTATTCTGCTTTTGCGTTGTTTCATTCTTTTTTTTTTTAATTTGACTCTATTTTGTATATTTTAATTCTTAATCTCACCTTTTGTATAAACTCTTTTATCATCTTTTATGATTTCAATTCTAATATGATACAGTAAACAAATGACACCAATTAGTATTGTGCATTTTCACACAAGGCCAATGTCCTCTTTCTGACAAATTGTACCACCCATTAAAAGTAAAAATTAATAAAACTTTTTTGACAAAACCCAACCTTTCTTTGAAAAAAAATTTAAAGCTACATACCATTCACAACAACTTTATTGACTTCAAAAATGCATGCGACAGTCTGCATAGAAGTTCATTGTGGAAAATATTTGAATGTTATGGTGTCCCACTGAAAATCATAGTCATCATACAAGACATGTATGAGAACGACCAATGCGCTGTTCGCACAGGAGACAGTGTGAGTGAATAGTTTGACATCTGGACAGGAGTGAAGCGAGGCTGCATTAGGTTGCCATTATTGTTTGGCATTGCAATATATTTCATAATGAGAAAGTGTAAAGGTGGACAAATAGGAATACCATGGTCGAATGGAGGCACCTCTATCTCATAAGGGATGAATCAAGTATCTGAATCTGAATCTGACCTTGATTTTTGCCGATGACATCATTCTCATAAGCAGTTGCAGCGAAGAGAAAAACTGACTTCCTTGCAGCAATGACTGGTCGAGTACGAGTACGGTTACCGATCAGTTACGATAAGAAGACCAAAGTAATGAAATCCCTTGGAGCAGCCAGCAGTGAAGTCAGTTTGGAGGGGAAAGCTGTTGCAGAAGTCGACCACTTCACATACCTGGGATGTTGCATTGAAAGTGAAGTGGACCTCAACACAGAGGTTTTAACGCAAGGTTTGGAGTGCCTTTAAGTAAGGGCCTCAACAAAATATGGACCAGCATGATCATCTCCCTGAAAACTGTTCTTTTGGTGCTTACAAATGGAGCAGAGACTTCGACAGTAACAACAGAAATTGATAGAAAGATAGCTTCCTTTGAAAACGAATGTTTGAAGAAGATACTGTGCATCAGATAGAATGAATTTAAGACCACAGCAGAAATAAGGGAAACGTCTAAGCAGATGACAGTATCAAAAGTGATGAGAATGAGAATGTGGAAGTATGTAGGCCATTATTATGTGCTGAAGTGAAAGGTCAAGAATAGGAGACAGGCCCTTAGATGGGGGTAGAGGGCAGAAGAAAGAGAGGACAACCAAAGGTATCTCTGAAAAGATCTCTGTTGAGAGACAGGAATGATGGGCGTGCAGTTGATGCAAGAGGCCGTGGAACAACACAAGACAGGCACAAATGATGAGACAGGATTGAGGTCCTATGTGACGTATGTCGGCACTGGCAGGATGTAAGCATGTAAGTAAGCATTACACACTGAGCTCAGGTGCATTTGGTGTAAAGCACCGCTCTATCTAACAACTTGGCATCAGAATTTAAAAAAAATTAAAAACCCAAGGAATTTGAGTTGAGTGACAACAAAGAAACATAAGAGTCCATTTTCAACTTGTACTTAGCTAATGAATTTCTGTGCCATTTCCTATCAATCACTAATGCAAAATTTGTATTTGCATAATTTTTTTTTGAATAATACTAGCTGTTCTTTTCAATGCCAGTCAGCTCATATGGCTGAAGCTTATCCTGGTTTCTTTAGCATGAAGCGTTTAGTGACAGGTTTTATCATTCCCTCTCTAAATCGGATGCTTGTCTATTACAGAGTAATTTTCCAGCTAAAGCTGTACCCATTTTCACCTGCGTCAAGTGAATCAACAGAGGCAAATTTTCTTTCTTAAGGAAAATAAGCTTGCGTCCTTCATTGAATCTATTCCTCTCAGTCCACAGGTCAATGCTCTTAAACTGAGCTATAGCGCCCCAATGAATAATAATTACGTGTTTTCAATGTCAAGAAAAAAAAAGGCAAAAAAAGTCCGAAAAATTTATTGATTTGTTGAACATATGCAAATATCTATCAAAATCGTTTTTAAACAAAATTTACAGATTACCCACAAAACAAGAACCATGAGTAGATGTGATTGGAACCTTAGGATTGTTATTTATGGGGATATCTTAACTCTTTCCCTACTTGACCCTCGATTCCTGGATTTAGTCCAGTAACATGGGAGGTTGGGGGTTAAAATTTTTTGACAAAAATGAAATTTATACTAGTGTGAAGATCAGGGTTCACTCAACAACATATTAAAAATCGGCAACTCAACATTTTCAGGAAATTGAGCTGTTAACTGAATGTTTCACCCCACCTCCTTTTAAGTCAAGGCTCCTTCTGAAAAGTAAATGTAGACGTTTCAGTGATAAAAGTATGGAAAGCCATACAGGCTGCAACGACTGCCCACTATGCCATTCAACATTAGTGTCTAAAATGAATGTGCAGCTTACTGCATAGGGAGTTAATGGGATCCTTAATGCTACAAAACAAAGGAATGACACTGACTATACCTGAAGGAGATACAGTGCATGTGTCATGCCATCGCTTGTATATTAACACAAAAGCAATTGCAAGGGATAAACGTTTTGCACTAGAATCATCTTCATCTGGTCAAAAGTGATCTCATCGGCCAACAATTCGCGAATTTCGTTTTCACTGAAATTGTACTTTTGGTGGAGAAGAAAGAAAAGTACTAACCATAGAGAAAAACAATTTCAAGATACGATCAAGAAAGTATGCGCTGAGCAGAATGATGCTTGGGCAAGTAGCCTTTTGGGATGTCTTGAATATAGATTACTGTGCCACAGACATTGTGGACCATCAAACATGCGGCATAAATTTCAAAACAATGAGGCAGCTAACTTTCCTTCATGAAGAGGGGTGGCGTAACCACAAAGAGGTCTCTTAAAAAGGGAGAGGCCAGAGGATTAAGTCAAGTATGAAACATTTGAATATGTCATTGAATATGTTGAAGCTAATGCTGACCACCAAATGACAGTCGGTCACCTTGTTGAAGTCATGGCTAAGTATACATCAAGATACTCTGTCACATCTTTTGTGACATACTACCTTAAAACAAAGCTAACAGAGCATTATGATGAAAATTTGATATGCAAACTTGATGAAAAATCTAATCTCATTGTTTTCCAACAAACCACTTCCTCTATTCTTCTTGAGTCCTATCAGACAGCAAAAAGATGACGAGGAAACTTGTCAGAAGAAAATTGTGAAGACGGCAGCCCAACTTATCATGTGTATCCTCCAAGAAAGGAATTTTCAATGAGTTCAATCCTGCTGCTGACACAATTCAGTCACTAGATGAAAATCCGAAAATCCACCTTTTGTTGATGATCTTTGTGATTTTTTTCTTGAAAACATTATATGCTCTTCTAAAGCAAGACTGAGCATTGCATGAATCAACCGAGCTATAATGCAAAGCAGCAAGCCAATGTCTGTTATCGCATCACTGCTGATAGGTCTTAGAATTTCTGTCCATCAATACTTTGCATCAAGACTGTTAGTCAATACCTTATTCAACCTAGATTTCAGTGCTACACTCAGAGAAGTGCAATGATTCCAAGCAGAGGCAGCTGTATGCTCTCGAGTTAACATACTTGTCTCCGATGCTGATGAATTTATTCAATACGTGGCTGAAAATATTGGCCAAAATATTAGGACGCTAAATGGTTCGGACACATTTCAAGGTACAGGCACCATTGCAGCCATAACACCCAAGTCCGGAAGAAGATATCCAAAGAGGTTCGCCTTCATTGGAAGACAAAGTAAAAGTAGGAGAGATAGATATAACTCCCTTTTCAAATCAACTTAATTCTTCTAGTATGCTTTAACCCTATATTCCATGAGTAGATCTTTCTCAAAATGACCCCACAAACAAATTAGATTTCCTTTGGAAAATCTGTCATTCGAGGAGCAAGTCAATCCCTTCATGATCTGGTGTTATGCACTCAGTTCTCAGTACAAATCCAGTTAGAAGAGATGTGGTATTTTTGCCATTGACTGACATGGAACCATCAAATCCCAATTGTATCTATTCCACACCAAATTTTGTATGCAGACAAGTGGTGAAGCAAAACTGCGCTAATGTTCTCACATTTGATCAACCTTTATTCTGGAAAGCATCATGCATAACTGCAAATGAATAATTCAAACAGCCTGTTACAGCAAATTGTTTTGAGTATAGGCCCTTTCCATACAAAGATGAGCTTAATGAATAGCATTGGCCCTCTCATGGCAGGATTAGGACTAAAGGAAGAGTTAGAATCGATATATGCATCAAATACAGTGATGCACATGCTTGCTGGAAAGGCCATTTCTCATGCTGTTAGAGGTCAACTCCTGCTACAATCAGTCCTATATGTGACATTGATACCCAGGGGGCTTTGAGTTGCAGAAAGGAGACACTGATCACTGTGATATCTGAGGTTCTATACATCAAACAAAAGGTGACGCCTCCTCTTCTTCTTCTGAAACACTTAGTGGGGTAGAAACAATTGCAGCCATTATCACGTTATTTGACTTGTTGAAAGAAAACTCAGAGGCTGATATTAGTCACCATAGGGATATTGACAACATCAATAAAAAGTTTGAAATTTTTTGTCAGTCTTCAAAAGGATGTGACATTTGGTTTCAGTATATGTAAATGGTGGACATTCTTCAGAAGTTCCTTAAAGCAGAAAGAATTGGAAACTTTCTCTTGTTCCTTGATAGTCTCACTTGTATGATGCCCTTTTCGTGGCAAGAGGTCATTACAACTACCTCAAATTTGCCTCAAATTGAAGCAGATGAGACATTTGCAGGTATCCAATAATTACATGCATGTCTATCAATGTCTGCTCAATGGACGTCATGTCATCAGGAGAAGTAATCGGCTTTGGACAGGACTTTCCACTGAACTTGTGATTGAGCAAGTGCTTATGAGAACCATTAGGGCAAACATTGACTGACTCAAGGAAGGGGATCTGAAGAACATCAACGCATGAGTTGGACTCTTGTTATGCCAAGAATGGCCATCATCAACTTAGCAATACAAAACATAACAGATGTGGCAAAGAAGACTAGTGAACAATACAAGGAAGCTATGAATAATAGAATCAAAATGGACTACAGAGATCTTGATTCCTTAATTGAATTTGATTGCGGGAAGAATCCATTACAATACAATGATACCCTTTGCAACATTGTTGATGGCCAAAAAAACAGACAGGAAATTCAAAGTTGACAACGCCAATGACATCGGTATCAAAATTTGGGGAAACAATGAAGGAAAGTCAATCACAAGTGTGACATTGCGGAGGAAACTTTAAGCCATAAAAATGGCCACAAAATTGGCAGTAATGATAAAGGAAAAACTGTCACCATAGACCAAGAGTTGTTGTTTCGAAGACTGGCCCTCATCTCTCAGAGAGCATGTCAAGAAAAAGATATTTTTAATTAAGACCTGTGTAGTTTTCCTCCTGTTTTGTTCAATTCCAGTAGCTTTCCACTGGGGGCAAACAAGGCGTCTCTAGCTGAGCATTTGTGGAAGGAATATATGTCATCTGCAGGAACATCATGCAAAATTTCCAAAGGACCCATTGTTTGTTTTAGATGTTGGAGCATTGCTTCACAGGGTACCTTGGCCAAGAGCAATGTATATGCAGCTATTGCGAAAGCGTATGCTGACTATGCACTCCAGTGATATGGACATATGGAAAAGGTTACCCATATGCGAAGAGGACTTTCTGTGACCTTGGATGTTGTAGTCGATCCTGACGTGATTGCTCTGTTAAGAAAAGACAACTTCCTAAGCAATGATAAGGACAAAGAGAGTTTTATTTTTTTTCTTGCTGAATATCTCACTGAAAATGGTTTCACCATTCATCATGCAACATGGAAAGCAGTCAAAATAATTGTGGAGAAAACTATCAAATCAGCTGCCATGAAAGCAACTGTTCTCACTGGTCATGATACAGATCTCAACGAGTGTGGGATATAGCAAAACTTCAAATTGCCCTTGGCAAAGATATGTGCAGATTCATCCCCTTCATTCATGCCTTCTCAGGATGTGGCACAACTTGCCAGATATATGGTATCAGCAAAAAGTAAAAGCAAATGGAAAAATACAAAAAGCAGCAGAAATATTTAGACTTTTCTGCATCCTTCAACAAAGAATGATGTTATTGAGGCTGGGAGGCAAGTCATGTTTTTACTTTTCAGTGGTCCATCATCTCACCATAGTTAGACCCTTGATACACTATGATTTGAGGCGAATACTCAGAATAAAATTGCAAGACCACGTGAAGAATGAGGATATGCTAGAGAGAGCTGGAATGGAACACATTAGCAGTGAAATCCAGAAGAAGCGGTGGAGGTATATTGGCCACATCCTGAGGAAAGAGAAAGAAGAAGGAAACGTGGAAGACCAAAAACCACCTGGAGAAGAAAGAAAGACAAGTTGGAGGATGGACGAAATGGAACGAAGTACGAACCGCTGCCTCAGACAGAAATGTGTGGCGACAGAGTGTGAATGCCTTATGTGCCACCTGGCGCGAAGTGGATAGGTAACAGGTAACAGATAAACACATTTGAGATGCACAGTTACGTAATCATTTTTCACCAATTTTGTCCGGTCCCATAGCTTTTTTCTCTTTTTGCTTTCTGAATAAAGATTCAGCTACTTAACTCAACTGTCAATTTCAAAGTCATTTTTATCTTTTTCTGTCTCTTTATTTCTGACCCCTTTTCAGATGTCTTTTTGTGTCTTTCTCCGTCCTTTGTGTCCTTTCAGATATATAGTTGTATAATTCCCTGTCTTTTATGTCTTTTCACAACTTTTCTTGTTTTGTCTTTTCATCTCTTTTCAGTTGTCTTTTCTTGTCTCGTTGTATCTTTCCGCGCGTGCGGCTATTTTTTTTCATGTCTTTTTCATGTCTTTTTGTGTCTTTTGAAATGTCTTTTAAGATTATCTCTACATATTTCATTTGTTTGGGTCTTTCCAAAAAAAAAAAAAAATTTTTTTTTCGTCTTTTGCGATGTTTTTTTCGAGTCGTTCGGCGTCTTTTCAAATGTTGATTGTTGTCGGTTTTTACATCTTTTTTGTCGTTTCTTGTCTTTTTGAGTCCTCCCATGGTTTTTTTTTTTTTTTTTTTTTTTGTGGGCCGCTTGTCGTTAATTTGAATTGACCTTGCCTTGGATCGGTCTCCTGGACAACCTTTTCCTCTTTTCTTGTCCAATCGGATTGTTCTCTTAGCTTATGAGATTCTCGTATGGTCACGTTCCCGGACTCTGTATAAGGGCCCGTTTCTCCACGCTCTGCCTCAGCTAGCTCTCTGACCCCTGAGACTGGCCAATGACGACAACAGTCTGACTGGCTGTGAGGGACACTTGATTCCATTTGGGTCGGAAGATGGGCATCTGATGGTGAATTCTAGGATAAGTGCCTGATTTTCCCCTGGATGACAGTTTGTATTTTTGTATTTCGAATGTTTAAGAATGAAAGTTTTCCGTGTGATTATGGATTTAAGAATACTAAAAGTCTAAATATCTAACAGTTCGATAGTCGTTTGATTTACATTCAACATAATACAATACATAGTCTTTTCTTATTCTTATGTTAACTTCTTTGAATGTTATATTACACTATGTTTGCGTGAACTCCCCTTTACACACAACCGAGGTATAATATTAGACATAACACAATTTTGTGACTTGTTATGTTCGTGTCTTTTTGAGTCTTTCCATGTCTTTTGAGGCTTTTTGAGTCTTTAAAAAAATTCTCTTTACGTCTTTTTTTTTTTTTTTTGGGGGGGGGGAGTTTTTTTTTTGTCTTTTGATTTGTT